>JADDOH010016165.1:0-53825 GCA_016648135.1 Agrypnia vestita | reverse complement strand
ATATATATATTGTGTTATTGTGCATTCCAATGCTAATTAAATAAAATTAAATGTATAATTAGTATATAAACTGACTATTTTCAAATCTGTGTACAGGCCCACCCCAATATATGGCCATCGAATTTGGATCCTGACGGAGAGAGTGAGAGCAAGGATCCAGGCTGCCGAGATGAGTTTTCTAAGGGGGGTAGCGAGTTGATGGACAGAGTGAGAAGTGCCGACATAAAGCACACCCTCGGCATGGAATCTCTACTCCTACACATAGAAAAATCACAATTGAGGTAGCTTGGACATGTGATAAGAATGCCAGAGGAACGAATACCAAGAAGAATCCTCCTGGCAACCCCGGAAGGAAGACGGCCGGTGGGTCGCCCAAGATTAAGCTGGGAGAGGCAACAGAAAAATGTGTACGAAAACAGAATGGGTCTAGACTGGTTGACTCATACAGAAGTACCGCAAGACAGAGGAACATGGAAACACCTTGTCGAGTTTTTGGGCCCCCTATCCTACTAGGACAAGAGAATGAAGATGATGATGATGATATATTTACTCAGCATTCGCTGGACACAAATTTGGTCGAAGCACTGTTCTTAAATTTTTAGTTACTAAATGTTTCCAAGATATTTTCTACACTTATAATTACACTGTTTCTTATTTCGCACTAACTACGCTGTTTTTATCACTTCGATCACTTTCGAGAGTATTCTGTTCAATTTTCGCACAAAAGTATTTCGCCCGATATCAGTCACTAAATTTACAATACGCTGATGTTTTTTGTTTTGCTGGTTTTATCGCTGGTATCGCGCGTTTCTATGTCGCACTTGTGAAATGTCAACAATGAGTCTCCGCCGTTTTTACAATACGCTGATCACACTGTTTTGCTGGTTTTATCGCTGACGCGTTTCTATGTCGCACTTGTGAAATGTCAACAATGACTCTCCGCCGAATGCGCGCTTGTCCTTTTATACCAAACCTGTTGATTTTTCGAACATCCTAGAAGTTTCTTACTATTTCCAGTATTCACTCGACATTTCTGGTTTTTTCGAGAATGATTCAATCGATTCCAGATTGTTATGGAGTATTGTTAATTCGTTATAGTATATCAAATTGCCGCGGAAGTTTTGAATGCATAAGTTCCAAATTTAATGCGAAATGTAATGGTTCCCGACGTGACCGAATATTACCAATTCTTTTGTTCATTGTTATATATCTATTATACCTACTAACATATGTTATATATAAATATTCTATACTACAATGTACAAAACCAATATTCCAAAGGCTTCGAGTATTCGCAGTTTACAATTGAAATTTCATACACGGCAGTAAACGACTACGAAACGTTTAAAGCTATAGCTATTGAAGACCTCCTTAACTGCGAACCCACTCAGTTTGAATGCCAACGACTCCATTAAATAGCGAAATACCTTGCGAAAATTATCAAAAAATATACAAGCATTTTCCCGCATAGGTAGTAATATAAATTATTAGAAATATTATTGGTTTTCTGATCGTGAAGAAAATAGTTTTTTTTTTGACAAATGAAAATGTTAAATATTATATATTTGAAATACTGCGAATGAAAATATAATATAATATTACATTATTTTTTAAAGCTTTTATAAGATAAAGTTTGAAGTATTGTAACGAGACTAAAAAGAATCATGTCAAGTGACAGTTGTTTGAAATAATCACAACACAACCGATGATTCCAGAATGGCCTAGCGTAATCTACGGCTTATGGGAAGTATCGAGAAACATCTATAAATGCCTGGAAGCCACGAGAAAGTCCTCGATATCAGTATTAGCAGATGTAAATAGGACCGCGCGATGTTGTTGTTTTTGGGCGCGCTTGACATCGGCATGGAAGCGAAGGCAGCCGCGAGTTGCAAAGGCCAGGATGGCCAAGCGATCAGTAATTCGACAGCGAATACTCTGGAAAGTTTTTACGTAGCGAAATAATACGTGCGGAAATTGGATGGAATTTTCTAGTGAATAGTGAATAAAGTGTTAAAGCGATTATAAAGTGTCCATTTCATCAATATCATCATTCTTGGCACTATAACCCTTGGTGGGTCTTGGCCTCCTCAATAATTTTCCTCCACTCATCTCGGTCTAGTGCCAGCTCCGAGGCTTGGCTTGAGGTATCGTAACATTTTGTTTTTTTATGGGGTAGAGTTGTTAGCCCTACGCCCAACCCCCAACCTGGAGGACCAGGGTTTTCTGTTGAGGTTTTCTTTCCCTTAGCTGGCTGGCTCCCGTTTTATGGCGCCGGAATTTCGCCATTCGTCCTCTCTTCTTTCATTTTACGGTCCATTTACGAGTGATAAATTTACGAAATAGTTTAATTTAAATAATAGCGTTTAGTCAAATAGTGTTAAGTGACTTCGTACGTTTGAATAATTAATTAATCAGTAATTAATAAATTCTGTTATTAAATTCCAGCGTTTTCATTAATTCCTCCCGCAGCCACGACACGTGACAATATGTTAAGTGCTAGAGCACCATCTAGCTGACGGCACTCGAATGATTTGTGAATTCATAGGAGGGCGCCATCTGACCTTTGCACGTTGTTTTAATGTATCAGAATCAATAAAAGGTTGAAAAGAGAAACATCTCTTTTTTACCTTTTTTCTATCTATGACAAAGAGAAGTATCCCTCTTTAGATCCGAGAATTCTTGTTTCCAATCAAACTTATTGAATCAAACCGTGTGTGTTAAATTATTTTGTGTGAATGCGAGATGTAAAATACTTTTCTTCAGATCGGAATAAAGGATCATTTTGATCACGGAGAATCACCTCCTTCATTTGTAGCAACCAGATCCGTTCAAGGATCAAATATTAAAGATAAGTTGAAGGTATTCTAGGGTATATAAAATTGAATGTCTATACCTCCATCTATGGATCGAGGCGTTAGATTTGCAAGCAGCCTGACGTTTCACGATAATGTAATGAGAATGCTAGGATTTGTTCTGCTTACTGCCAGGGTTTTTGAAAATACCCGCGCACTGAAAGCTCTTTACAACTCCTTAGTGTGAAGTAGATTCGAGTGATTCGATGATTTGGAGGCTACGTGAACTTAAGTACTCTTTTATTGTAGAGAAAGTAGAAAGTGAAAAGAATAAACTTGAATGATACAAACTAATAATTATAAAATTATACCACAGACAATAAAATATAAAATAATAAGAAGTGAAAAGAATTAAGATACCAAGAGTAATGGCAAATATTTAAAGAGGTAATTCTGACGTGTGTCGATAAAGTAAGAATAAAGAAATAAAAAAAAATTGACCCACAAAAACCAAGTTTTTATTATGCTCCCTTTCTCATTTGTACTGTTTCCAATTTGATATTCTGTCAACATATAGCCGACTGATCGGACCCATGGCTCGAGTAAGACTAGTTGAAACAGGTTTGAAAAATCCAAAAATATACTATAATAATTTTAAAAAATTAAACGAAAATTTGTTTGAAAAGTTTCAGCTTGATTGGACCACGGGAAAGGGGTTAAATATCGATCCAAAGTTGTTTCGGCAGACAAGCAGACGCTACGAGTTAAAAGAAAGGGAGTAATTAGCGTAAGATATAAATTTAATAAAACTTTAATTTTTGTTTTCTTTTAAAACGCTCTCGGCTTGTAGATTATCTTCCACTATAGCCCTGGTCTAGTGGGTTTCTAAGACCGCAAACTGCTCATGCAGACCAGGATACGAATATGAACAAAATGCAGGATTTCTGAAAACTAATAGATTTTCGAGCACAATGGAACACATAAGTTTATTTATTTATTTATTGATATTAACGGACATAGTCCAATAAAATATAATACATAAAATGAACAATATATAATACATCAGAATAAAAATTATAGCAATTTAAATACAAGAGCAAGGACAAATGAAAATTACTAACAAGATAGAGACAAGGTCTGGACTATCTAATCAGAGATTGTTTAAATCTGGACAGACTTACACCAAGGAAGTCCAGATCCTGTCTTGAATTTATAAGGCGACATAACCGTGACATGGGACCATGAAATCCATAATTGGTTCTATGATGGCTAAGGAACAACAGTTCATTATTTCTGTCTCTACGGGAAGGGATATTGAATTTTATTTGGCCCAGTAACGAAGGCACATCAGTGAGGCCGTTTAATATTTTGAATATGGTGATTAAGTCAGTGTTTTCTCTGCGTTTTTGGAGGTTATAAATTTTTAAAATTGACTCAATTTCACTGTACGAGTAGTCTCCTCTATCCAAGCCCATCATCCATGCGACTTTTCTTAAGAAACGATGTTGCACGGATTAGACTTGTTTGGTTTGTGTAGAAGGGAGAGGGACCAAATCACAGAGTTACACAAGACGGAAAATCATAGGTTTACAAAAAACAGTAAACAACAGAATCGGACCGTTTTCTGTACGAATATTGTAGACATGACATTAAATACAATACGGTAAAAACAAAATACAACACAGAAATAGCACAATTCTCCTGTTTCGCCTCAGCTTCGCCGCAAGGAAGAAATATCTTAAAAAATATGAATATTCAGCTCTGGGAAATATGTAAATGCATTCTGGTTTGGTACACATTACTCGCTCGTAAAAGGCAAGAAAAAAGGGACAAATGGGGGTGAATTGGAATGTTTCATTTTTAAGAACTCGCGGTGCTTTGCAATTTAAATTCGTTCATTAGAAATGCACGCCGCGCTACCTGGAAAGTAATGGCCGAAAATTCGTTTTTATTTCATTGCATAATTAAGGGCTGCGGAAAAACTAAACAATTGTTTCACTTAATGAGGAGCAGAATAAGGGATGATGGTGATGGTCCGTTTTCATCATTCACGATCGGGTTTTTCAATATTAATTTGGCTACAGCGAGGAATGCATGGAAAACAAAAAAGTACTTTCATGAAAAATTTGTTTATTCAAAATTCTAACTAAGAAAAAATGAACAAATTATGAAATAAAACGATGAACTTTGTTTTTTTCCACTATTTTATATTTGAGCACTTGTTTCACTACATGTTTCGGAAACGTCCGTTTCCTTCATCAGGTGAATTAAGACTGAGGTATGTGGGAGGGGTTGTCTGGTTTGTGGGTTGTGGATTCGGTAGAAGAGATAGAGAAAACCCCATTAGTATTAGACCAGAATCCACAACCCACACACCAGACAACCACTCCCGCATAGTCTTAATTCACCTGAAGAAGGAAACGGATGTTTACGAAACATGTAGTGAAACAAGTGCTCAAATATAAAATAGTGGAAAAAAACAAAGTTCATCGTTTTATTTCATAATTTGTTCGTAATGGATTTCCACAAAGTTAACGCCGAAGCATTCAATTACTTGTTAAGAAAAAATGATCCACAACACGCAGGAAAATATTTTTTTTGAACATGTCGACAGAAGACGGCGGCCCTCGTAGCCCAGTGGGCACGACACGGGCTTCTCACTATGAGTGTCCCGGGTTCTATCCCCGGTGTGGTCTCAATTAATCTGTGTGATTTACTCAAGCCTGGGTGTTTTGTGATGTGTTTCGCTTATGTAATTGGCTTCTTAGCCTGTTGAAGCGCAAAATTAAAAAAAAAGAGGAAGAGACAACTTTTAGAAATTGCTGATTACTCGCTGAGAGACCGCTCCTTTTGAAACTATAGTAGTATACCTACAATTCAACGTGTCTGTAATGCAAAGTTTAGTTTATTACAATAGCGTTATCCCAATTATAATAATTTCGCTGTCTGTCTGTCCGTCCGTCCATTCGTCCGTCTGTCTGTCTATCTGACCCCGTAACTTCGTGTAATGTCCGTAACTTCTTTATAGTAATTTTTCAATTATTTTTTTTCGAAATTAATAAATACTTATTGCCGACATATAAAAGTACCGTCATTTTTGACGGGTTACAGCTAGTATTTAAAAAATATTTATTGTGCTATTTCTCTCCTCTAAAGCCCGGTCGCCGAACAGAGAAAATTTCGTACATTGACCCTACGCTTCGTATCCTTGTCTCTCGCGCACAATTATGTCACGTTCGCACAGGCACAGCGAGCGAGCGTGACAGCAACATAATTGTGCGCGAGCGACGAGGATACGTAGCGTGGGGTCAATGTACGAAATTCTCTCTATTCGGCGACCGGGCTTTACCTAGAATGATGAGCTACCACGACATTGTTCAAAAAAGATAACTTGATAATATTCTTCACAACTCAGGTTCATTTCGTTTGATTTTTAATAATATTAGCTAATTAACAATCATTCCAACGTGTAAAATATGCTACCATAAACAAATTTCGCAATTAAATGTCGCGTGATGAAAAAATGAAATAATAAATAAATAAAATAAGCGCATTTTAAATGTGTTTCTTTATTTAAAAAATACAAAAAGCAATCGATCCTTCGAGCCGGAGTTGAACCAGCGACCTATGGATTACAATCGTCTCAACACTACAGTCCACCGCTCTACCAACTGAGCTATCGAAGGTATGAATACAGCGGACAAATTACCGATACATGTTACGCGTACACGACAATAATCCGCACGACTTTCATAATCACGTCTCGCCATCGTTGACTTTCACTTTCAAAATAGTGCTCCATATATTATATGATTGGACACAACCTTAAAAACATCTTAATACAAACAAAGATATAATAATTATGAACTTCTTAAAAAGGAGCAAAATAATGTAGTGACATTATTAATATAATTAACTAAAAGCTAACCCATAAAAAACAAAGTTTTTAGTATACTCCCTTTCTCATTTGTTTTCAATTTAATATTCTAAACATATAACCGACTGATCGGACCCATGGCTTGAGTAAGACTAGTTGAAACAGGTATCGCGCCTTCTCCACGCGTCGGGATCCTTTCTTATTTGTTTGTAAATTACGAAAAATCCAAAATTACACTATAATAAATTTAAAAAATATATACGAAAATTTGTTAGATCACATTTATCGTCGCCACGAGTCTGCCTGCAAAGTTTCAGCTCGATTGGATCACGGGAAAAGGGTCAAAAGTCGATCCAAAGTTTTTTCGGAAGACAAGCAAACAAGCCGATAAGCAGACGCTACGAGTTAAAAGAAAGGGAGTAAAAAAGTAACCCATAAAAACCAAGTTTTTATTATTTCTTTGTAAGATATAATAACAATTAAAGACGAATTAAAACATATAACGTAACACTAAATCTTACAGTAATTTAATATATTTCTAAAATGTCAGATGTTTTGAGCTTTGATAAGACACTTCATGCTTTGTTTAGTGTAGTACCTATTATGTATACCGACGGAGTAATTCAAATTTAGAAAATATTCCGCGACGTTATCGGCCCGCTATGCTAGTAATCAAACTTTTCTAATGATTCCAATTTGAAAAAACCAATAAAATTTCTAAAAATCCGAAATTATACTATAATTATTTATTTTTTAACGAAAATTTGATAGATCTTCTTGATCGTCGCCACGAGTCTACTTGCCAAGTTTCAGCTCGATTGGATCACGGGAAAAGAGTCAAAAATCGATCCAAAGTTTTTGTTGACGGCAAGCAAGCAGACGCCACGATTTAATATAAAGGCAGTAAAAATGGAAATACCTTGCACACACCGCCAATATCGAGGACTGATTAATACTAAAAATACAAACAAAAAATTATAATAGGTTGCACAAAAAAAGTTCTAAGTGTTTTTCAATAAATTAAACATCAAGTATATTTATTATTAAAAAAAAAAAATTATTGAATGTCATTTTACAAGATTATTTTGTATTCTCTGAAAATCGCTATATCGCTGCACATTTAACTTCTTTGGTCTTTTCTCCGTATACGATATCTTTGTTCAGCGAATTGTAGATCTACGTTCTGTAAAGGGGCCGACTTCGGTAATGCGCTATGACAAGGTTTCATAAAGGGGCCAACTTCTGTAATGCCCTCTGACAAGGTTTCATAAAGGGACCAACTTCTGTAATGCGCTCTGACAAGGTTTCATAAAGGGGCCAACTTCTGTAATGCGCTCTGACAAGGTTTCAACTTTGCCAATAATTTTTGATTTTCAACTGTTGATACTCGCGCAGACACTTGGCCATCGCTGTTTAAATTGTCTTCCGATCCTTCGTGAGTCCGTTATTCGTCACTAAGTGTTTTTATTGTCCTGTTCATCTTGTTTGAATTGATGCACTCAATTATGACCATGTTCTTCAACGAATATCTTACAACATCCCAACTCGCAATAACAGACATTCACTTACTTTTCATCTCCCCTTTTGTAAGACCAAATCAAAACAAAACTCCTTTATGTACAGATCCACAAATTCATTTAACACAAACTATCACCACATTGACATTTTCAACTCAACAATAAGAAACATAAAACAAACAATATCTACACTACCGCACCCAAACTAATTCGTACATTATATCTTCCCTTCTACTCCCGTCCCATATTCCCCTCCACCCTCTCCACTCGCTGTTAAAGTAAGTTAAAGTAAATTACTATATTCAGTGGAAAAATTTTAATTGGCATAATTTTAAAAACCATTATTTCATACTTGTTAAGATTGTTGTTTTGCTGTTAATTTTCCCCAAAGAATAAAATAAATAAATAAATGTTAAGAAAAAAAACGATCATTTATCTATTAAAAAAAAATAACCTATAAAAATCAAGTTTTTATTATACTCTCTTTCTCATTGAATCAGGTTTCGTGCCGCACGCGTCGGGGTCATTACTAATTTGTATTGATTCCTTTTTGAAAAAACCATTAAAATTTCGAAAAATCAAAAATTATACTAGGTATAATTATTAAATTTTTTAAACGAAAATTTGTTGGATCATTTTTATCGTCGCCACCAGTCTGTCTGCAAAGTTTCAGCTCGATTGAATCACGGGAAATGGGTTGAAAATCGACCCGAAGTTTTTCCGGTAAACAACAAACCGCAGACGCTACGAGTTAAAAGAAAGGGAGTAAAAAAGTAACCCGTAAAAACCAAGTTTTTACAATACTCCCATTCTCATTTTCTGGTTTCGTGTCTATATACAACTTGTGTGAAAAAACCATTAAAAAAATGAAAAATCCAAAATTATTCTATAATTATTATTATTTTTTAACGAAAATCTTCTTGATCTTCTTGATCGTCGCCACGCGTCTGCTTGCAAATTTTCAGCTCGATTGGATCACGGGAAAATGGTCAAAAATCGATCCAAAGTTTTTTCGACGGCAAGCCGGTAAGCAAGCAAGCAGACGCCACGAGTTAATTAATATAAAGGGAGTAAAAATGGTCCCGTTTACTAATTGTTAAAAATTTATTTTTATTTTGCTCATTTAAAATTTAAATAAAATATATTACTTTACTTGCTTGTATAAGACGCACATAATCACTAAGAGCTATTTTTATATCACTACCTACTAGTTTTGTTCTTCCGGAAACTAGTAGTGAAACAATATTGATATACAATTCAATAATTGTGTGCGTTTTATACAAAGTTAGTTTTTTTAATATAAAATACATAATTATGTTATACATAGTACCTCTCCATTTAAGAGCATTGCTCTTGTGCTCGGACGAGGTACTTTGCTTACATATAATTATTTTACATTATATATATGGGATGAAGTAGTAGAGTGAAGTGTTAAGTTAAATAATATTTATGTTTTAACTAAAATATTACGCCGCTATAACTGCCAAATAAATTAACGATTTGTCATGGGTTTCTGGGGGTGGGAGACAAATCGGATACTTAATTAAAGTTTTTATTTATCACCAAACACACTGTTTACAAACTTAATTGCAGCACAATTCTTTGATTAGTGCATTTTCGTATTAATCGTCACTAATCAGTTCCAGAAAGTTCGCATGCCTGTTAAACACTTCATTCACTATTGTATGATATATAGGTACTCTCTTAATTTATTGTCACTAGTCGTACTGAATCGCAAACTAATATATACTCACGATGTTCGAGAAGTTTCTGATTTATTCTCTTGTTTTTCCAAATACTACCAGTAATTTCTAATTTACTGTAAAATGTGTGGAGTGCAGTATTCTATCAATTTCTACATTCTCGTGATTTAAAATTTAGTTTAATTAGAAATTTTCACACCAGGCTTCTGTGAATCCGGACTGATTGAAGCCGGACTAAGCGAATTATGTATTACTTGTACACGGTACAGAGATTTATCTCGCTGTCTCATTTGTGGGCATGGGCCATCAGGTTAGGTTAGGTTAGGTTAGGTTAGGTTAGAGAACAAGCGAAGATGGGACTGATAGACTGCATTGCCAGAAACATAATGAACTCGCGCTGGACCACACGACAGATTAGCCCTCAATATGGAGTAGTGTTAAGTTTCCAGAAACCATGCAAAAACCATATGACGCGCTAATGGGGCTGAAATGTGTTACTCGTAAGGTAACGCCAAGTTTTCAACCCTAACTTGAGAAACTTTCTAATTTACGCTTTCCCGGGGGCATCTTTAAAGTTTCTTCGTTTATCCCTTTAACACATTTCCTTCACACGAAGAAGAAGACTACAAAATGTACTCTAAATACATTTTAAAAATAACATTTCAAAATAGAATTACACAGTTCAAAATAGAATTTGTAGTCGAGTGATCGAATCGTTCCCCGTTTGAAAACGATTTTAATTTGTAAATATGAAGTTACAAAGTAAAAGTCTTTCTTACTTACTTACTTACTCACCATCACGCCGTGGGGATAGTCAGAGATGATAGAGCGCCACACTCTTCTGTCCTGACATACAACTCTCGCCTCATCCGCATTCATACATCTTCGCATGCAAGCCCGCCGCTTGTTGAGGCTTCTAACGGGACCATCTTCCAGTATCTGGTTGATCCGGTCGTGCCACGTCTTCCGCGGTCGCCCTCTCTTTCTGGCGCCATCAACACTTGCATCATACATCTTTCTTACCATTCTTTCCTCTTTCATTCGCTCAACATGCCCAAACCATCCGAGCGCTCTTTTTTAATTTTATAAATTATGCTAAGATCAGCTTTACATTCATTCTTAATATCTGCATTCTTTACTATATCATAAATTGATTTGCCACACATACGTCTGAGGGATCTCATCTCCACTGCATATACTTAATTAATGTCCATAAAAATGTTACACAATATATGTGTAAAATCTTACGGGAATAAAATAAACCGTGAATATACCCCATTATATTATTATACGTATAATAAATATTTTCTGTATAAATCGACGCCGGTTCGCGCTCGCTGATTGAACTCCTGTACTTCCAGGTCGAGACCTCCTCAAAAACCTTAATAACAAGACAGCCTCACTAATGTTCCCGCTTGTCTTTGAATTTACATTTTCCTCCGCCGTAGCAAAACGTCGCGCCGGGGGTAAACGCGAGCTTCTCTTCTTCTTAGGATTTAAAATGAATTACAGCCTCCATCCCCCCTCCCCCACACGAACCACCCCTCCTCGCGCCACGGCTTAAGACTGCCGCCGACCCTGCAGTGCCTTAAAGAGCGTTCTGACAGCTCGAGTTCTATTTATAGCTTTTGAAGTTTAAATTATTTTATTTTATTTAAAATATCATACAACCTAGATGATAGTCCTGAAATTCTTCAACGAATGTCTTTCCATATTCCGACTCGCAATAACAGACATTCACCTACTTTTCATCTCCCTCTTTGCAAGCCAACTCAAAACAAAATTCCTTTATCAACACAAACTATCACCACATTGACATTTTTAATTCAACGATAAGGGACATAAAGCAAACAATACTACACAACCGCACCTAAATTAATTCATTCAATTCATCTTCCCTTCTACTCCCTTCCCACATAACCCTCTCCTCTCCCCACTCGCTGTTAAAATAATATAAAAAAATATTTTACAATGTAACAGTTTTTTTAATTAATTACTCTTTTTTTTTGGGTCGCAATCCTAGGATTGGTCTGTAACAAGCACTCGCCCTCTCCACTTTCTTTCTGTCACCTGCCAGCCTCTTCATCTCTTGGTAGGTGCTACAGCGCACATCTCCGATTATTACTCTATTCAGTGAAAAATTTACAATTGGCTTAATTTAATACCAATTATTGTATATTATTTGTTAATACATAGATCTGTTGTTAATTTTCCCTCAAATAAATAAATAATATTATACAGTTTCATCCCTTATATTGCATTCCTTTTCTTTGGCTCCCTCATTTCTTAGGTTCGTGACATCAAGCTTTCTAACTTTTTGACATCCATTTTTGTTTCCATCTTTCGGTGCAGCTGGCACTTCGGAGAGCAATCCCAGTAGGACATCCAATAACGACTTTGATCTGATCAAACTACCGGGTAAGAAATCATTTTTTTCTATGGCCTTTCACTTTTCGATTAGTACCAGTTTCTTCAGGAATCATCCCCTCTGCGAATGATATATCAAAAAAATTGAAGGATGTGTTTTAGACAGATCGCGGATAAAGTATATTGAATCCTAAAGAGTTACAAAATTGAGGCAACGCATATAGCTGTCGAAGAGATCGTAAAAAATGAATTAAAAATTTGAATAATTAAAAAAATTTGCAAAAAATATTGATTTTAACTCGTAGCGTCTGCGGTTTGTTGTCTGCCGAAAAAACTTTGAATCGATTTTTAATCCTTTTCTCGTGATCCAATCGAGCTGAAACTTTGCAGGCAGACTCGTGGCGATGATAAAAATGAAGTAACAAATTTTCGTTTAAAATATTTAATAACTATAGTATAATTTTGGATTTTTTGAAATTCTAATGGTTTTTTCAAATTGGAATCAATAAAAATGACTAATGACCCCGACGCATGCAGTAGATACGAAACCTGATTCAATAAGAAAGGGAGTATAATAATAATTTGGTTTTTATGGGTTAGATTTTTTTTTAAATTTCACATGCTAAAATCGAAGTTATGAGTCTTGTAACGTTTTTTGTCATACTTAACTATTTATCTTTTCCAAATCAACGTCCATAACTGATAGAGGAAAAGCGAGGCGGATAATATTTCAAGATCTACAGCAAGCTGAGAATGACGACTCGAATTTGCTCGAAATCGATCATGCCGTCATAGATATTTTGTCAATAGGAAACATATTTTTGATGTATTTTTTTAAATTTAATTATATATCATTATTTAATTGCTCTAGCATAATATTATGTACAAGTAAATATATTCATTTACCTACATTTTAACAAAATATGTAAAGGAAATAAAAATTCTTGTTTAGAGAGGGAGATCGTTTATAATTCTGAGAACAACATAGCTAAATAATCATATTATATCTATTGAGTGTTTAATCTTCTTAATTTTTTAGCAAAGCATAATAGAATAATAGAAGGATAATAAATATTGTATAATATCTAAAGTAAAATTTATTTCTCTTTTTTGTTGAAATAGGGGTTGAGAACTTGGCTTAATGAAAGAGCAGAATGAGATTCCCAGGTGGGCCAGATATTGAAGTGAAGACTATATTTATATTCTACACTCTGTGGTCTAATGACCAAAGTTGCCGGCTCGTTGCCCGCATTAAATACTAAGTTTGGACTCAACTAGGCGGAAACCTTAGCAAAGAGTCCGTTTTATGAGTTTTTACCATTTTACTTTCTCCACGAAGAGGCGAAATCGTTTAGGATTCTTATATTTCAAGCCTTGCGAATAAAATAAGACTCTGCGAAACGCTATGCAATACAAGCATTGGAACAAAGGGTCATCGAGGCAGATATGGTAGGTATGTCTGTACAAAATAATGACTGAACTTACTCAAAAGGTTGATGAAAATGACTTAGTTCTTGGTCTTGAAATAAACAGAAGCAAAACATACTTGAACTAATTGCTTTAACCGAATGTTGAGAACAAATCACAGGTATTGTAAATTGAGTTTAATTAGAAGATGTATATATATTTTCATAAGACCACGAAACATTTTATGCATAGACAATTTAAAAAGGGTATACTATGCAACTATCCATTCGCTACTCCAATACGGAATAATAGGGTGGAGTGGAACTTATAATAATGTAATAGATCGAATTAAAGTAATTCAGAGAATAATTATTATAGTCATACTTAAAAAAAAATCAACATTCCCCACACAAGCGAAAATAGACTCCAAAAAAGTTACTTGTGAGCGTTTGGTGGACTAGTGCTGGTTTCGTTCACTACATCTTTCTTAAATCTGGCCAGACGATTACGGCAGATGTCTATTGTCAGCAACTGCAAACCACGATGGAAAAGCTAGCTGCTAAACAACCGAGGCTGGTTAATCGCTCTAGGCCACTGCTGCTTCATGATAACGCTAGACCACACACTGCACAACAGACGGCTACCAAATTAGAGGAGCTTCAATTGGAATGTCTAAGACATCCACCGTACTCTCCGAACCTTGCCCCAGCAGATTACCATTTTTTTCGAAATTTGGATAACTTCTTGCAAAGGAAAAAATTCAACTCCGATGGGGCAGTCCAAACCGCCTTCAAAGATTTTATTGATTCCCGTCCGAATGGATTTTTTAGTAAAGGGATCGATGAACTACCTATGAGATGGCAAAAGTGCATAGATAGCAATGGTACATACTTTGATTAAATAAATATATTATAATAAAAAAAAATCGGCTCCATGTTCCTCCCATACTAAACGCCAATTTCATATGTAAGGACCTAATATAATTTAATGTGAAATAATTAAATGTGTATAATTATATATAGATATTCAAAGTACCTCGTCCGAGCACAAGAGCAATACTCTTAAATGGAGAGGTGCTATGAATAACACGATTGTGTAATAAATATTATTGTATTTTTTTTTGTAAATAAATTATTTAAAAAAATTAAAAAATTATACAGGTGTAACAGAGCTAGTTCAAAATATTTCATAGGTATGATATGAAAATGTTCAAAAGTCAATAGCTATGGAGATGGGCGACTTCAAAGTGTGATTTTTTTATGATAATATATATATTCAGCAAAATATTATATTAACGAATTGATTTTGAGCGATAGAAAAATAACAAATGAGGTGGCTTGGACATATGCTAAATATGCCAGAGGAACGAGTACCAAGATGTATCCTCTGAACAACCCCGGAAGGAAGATGAGAAGCAACAAATAAAGTATATGAAAACAGAATGTTGACTCACGCGGAAGCAGCGCAAGACAGGAGAATATGGAAGCACCTTGTAGAGCCTTTGGGCCCTCGACCCCACTAGGACAAGGGGATGAAGATGATGATTCTTTCCATTTGATGATCATCATGAATAATCTCTACAATGTTAACGCCAATTCCATAAAAAAATATTTAAAAATAAAGATGCGAACACGGAATGTATCACATCAGTATTCTTACTATTTTCAAAATAAGCTAAGCGCTTGTGCTATGAAACTAGGACCAACTTGCTGGTGTCCTGAAATGGAGCTCGAACCACCGATCACCACATTACTAGGCGAGCGTCATGGCCGCTACACCAACAAGCTACTAAAATATAAATAATATCAAACAATTTTTTTTCACCCTTCAATTAATACTTTAAACTTGTTTATGAATTGGGCAGCGTGGCCTAACATAATTTTGGTAAATTTATAATAAGATATTTTTGCGAACATAATTTTTTTCTAGTAACATGAACACTACTATCTTATCCAGTCTACCGTCCTTTCGTTAATCATTATTTTGATGTAAACAAACTTACTATCATAGATCAACTTAAATTGTTTCTCCGTAGTGTAAGGCAGAGACGATTAAACTTCGCTCCACACCCCTTTGTATACTATTCTCTCTTTCAAAACTCGCCTCATATACTTTACACCCATCACATCTTCGCATACGTTCCATATACCTGAACTATCTTAGCAATGAAAATGCTAAAATTCCTGGAAAATCTACCAATATAAGTGTGATGGGAAAGTGAACATATCTTCCTATATAAATATAGAAATTTTAGTTGTTAAATAATCTACTTTTAATATTTTATAGTCGTTACCTTTCTGTAAAAGCATTAAAAATAAAGTATGTAAAGTTTTACGGAGAATTCTACGTTATGGGCACATAAAAATTTTAATTATGAAAACAAAGTGTTCACTTAGTAAAAGTGTGTTAATTTATAGTTTTAAAAGCACAAAATACACGATTTAAACTAACACTATCAACTACCCTTTTCAACTAGGTCCGTACCCGGCGCTAGCCGGGATTTTCTTATAGGTTTTAAACTAAATAATTTTTTAGTGAATAAATAACATTTATTTTCGAAATTTACCAAAATTCTTGAAAGTAAATTCAAGTAAAAACATTAAAAGGGTGGAGATCGTGATTAGGGGTATGGAAGGCAGTAAAGTGTAACGTTTGATGACCGGGGGGAACAGTGAGGAAACAATATTTTCCTCAGGGTCCTAGAGCGCAACTGAATAAAAATTAAAGCGGGTCATATTTAATGTTGAGGGATTATATAATGTTTAACCATCTTTCTGAAATGTGAAATTTCGATGCCATAAAGGTATGCCGTAAGACTGTCTGTAATATATGGTTTTAAAAAAAAAGAAAAATTACTTACCTTGTAAACAATAACATTATTTGCAAGACGGACCATATGTAATTTTTTAATTTTTTTTTATTAGGTACTATTTAGATACAATTTGTACATGTTTAATATAATAATATGTATGTATAATGAAATTGTTGATATTATTGTTCTTAGTCCTCCTCACTAGGGGTTCCTGTGCTGAAGCGGACTGGTTTATACTTATTTGTTTTCTATTTTTAAATTACTGCGAAGTTTTCAATACTCCTTCTAATTTATCTGCATCGACTTGTTTTAGCCATGTTTTTATCTTTTTTTTGAACTCTTCAATATTTTCAATATTTTTGAAGATTGGGAGAAGGATATTGTAGAGTTTTGTTGCAAAATAGATATAGCTTCTTTGGCCAAAAGTTGTGTTGTAAGTTGGTATATTTCTAGTTACCATTTTACTGCCTCTCGTATTATATGCCAGTGTTCTATTGTTTTGTTTTGTGTCTTTAAATTGGTGTAAGAGAATACTCTTGGCGTATATTTCTTTTATGCTCGGTGCGTCAAAACATTTAAAGATCTCTTTTGAGGGCGTTCTGATTGGAAGTTTTAAAATGGTTTTTATAATGCTCTTTTGCGATATATTTAAATGGTTGATACAGTTTGTTGTGGCAGATCCCCATGCTAAGATTCCATACTCAATCCGAGAATAACATAAGGCAAAGTAAACTTTTTTAATATCTTCCTTAGATGGTATATTTCTTATGTTTTTAAAGAAATATATAAGTTTTGTAAGCTTTTTAATGATTCCATAAATGTGAGAGTTCCATCGAAGATTTTCATCTATTTCTACTCCAAGATATTTAATGTTTTTTGCCTTAGTGATGGTGGGGCAAGAGCACTGAAATTGTTGGTTTTTGCATTCATGTAATTTAAGAGAGTATTTTTTACCAGGTTGTCCTCTTGAGTTTATTGGGAAAGCTAGGTATTTTGTTTTACTTATGTTAAGTGTAAGCCTTCATCCTTAGCCAGTTTTGAAGTATTGTGAGTCCATGTTCAGCCTCTTTGTGTGTGTCCATCCAGTCTTTTTCATGGAATAATAAGACGGTATCGTCAGCAAAACTAATTATGTTTCCTTTGATGGGAAGTTTGGTAATTTCATTTATATAAATAAGAAATAAGATTGGTCCCAAAACACTACCTTGAGAGACTCCGTAGTTTATTGAAAGAGGTTTACTTTTTCTTTGGCCAATTTGTACTTGTTGTGTTCGTCCTGATAAATAGGTCATCAGTAAATTTAATGTTGCCTTAGACATCCCAATTTTTGTGGATAGAATTTTATGATCTATTGTATTAAATGCTTTTTGTAGGTCTATAAATATGGCCAAGCATTTTTGCCGTCATCTTTTATGGCTATTCTTGTGAAGTTTTCTATGGTGTCAATAGTACCTAAGTTTTCCCGAAATCCATATTGAGTCGGGGATAATATTTTATTGTATTCCAGAAAATTTACGATTTGCTTTTTCAGAATTTTTTCTAGAATTTTTGAGAATGTGCTTAAGATACTATAGGGCGATAGTTATTTATGTCATTTTTGATTACATTTTTATAAACTGGCAAGACTGTGGCATTCTTCAGGCAAATTGGAAAAGTTCCTTTTGATATAGACAGATTGATAAGGTATGTTAAAGGGAGGATCAATTCGTCTTGTAGATATTTTATTGTTTTATTTGAGATTGGATCATTTCCAGATGACGTATTGTTGTCAAGTGAAGCGATGACAGTTTTTAATTCGTTGTTTGATATTTGTCTTAGATTTAGTTTATTATCTTGGAACAAGTCTTCATCAGTATCTGTTTCAATTTCATTGATTGTTGGTTTTTTAATCTTATTTGCTAGGTGAGATCCTATGCTGGTGAAAAATTTGTTTACGTATTCTAAAATTTTGTCAGGATGCTTTTCGAATGAAGTAGAAGTCATGTCTATATTTAATTCTGTAATCATTTTTTGGGTACATGAGAGTTTAGAGTTAGTGATTTCCTTGATGATCTGCCATATTTTTCTGGAATCGTTATTACATTAATTTATTTTTCATTTATAGTAAAGTTCCTTAGCATTACATATAACCTTTTTGCATATATTTCTGTATCTTTTATAGAATCTCAATTTAAAAATATCAGATCTTTTTTGACTTTTATATGTATTTCATTTCTTTTCCTTATACAGTTAATTATGTTTTGTGTAATCCATGGTTTAATATGTTTATTTTTATGAGATATATTATTTTCAATCAGTGTGGTATTAGATGTTATTTCATTTTGAATAATTTCATTAAAGTAATTCCAAGCAGAATTTGTGTCATCTATTTCAAAAAGGTTTATCCATTTGGCGTGTTGTAAATTGTTTTTAACTTCATTCCAATTTGTTACGGACTTTTGCAGTACGGTTTTATGGATTTGTTTCATTCTTTTTTTATTTTTGATAACGGAGAGGATAGTTGAGTAATGGTCAGCAATGGTGGATGTATATATGAAAGTTTGAGTTTGTTTACTTGTTTTACTAAAAATATGGTCGATACAAGTTTTGCTTTCATTGGATATTCGAGTTGGTCCATTAATAATCCGTAATGTGTCCGCTAGTACGGTTGTATCTTTTCCGATTGACAACTTTAGACAGTTTGCATTATTAATATTAATATCTCTAACATCAGCTTCTATGTCTTCATTAATGTATATTACTATACCATCAATTAATTCCAAGATGTTACATTTTTCTCACATACATCATATTTGGGCATTTAAATTCGTGACAAATAAATAAAAACAGATAATATATATTTTCAAAAATAATAAGAAAATCTGTCCAACTATAAAAGATTTCTCAAATACTTGAAAAAAAATCACAAATTGTTGCTAAAAACAAGTACCTAGGGGTTCTAATTATTGCATCATTGCGTTTTCTCTATTTTTCAAAGTGTAGCTATATTAATTAAATGAATGAATGAACCACAATCGAGAACAATAATTATAAATTTTTGTATTTTTTTACTCAATTTGATAAAAAGCGTCTTGATTTTTCAGAATTATTTCACCAAAATTCGTGATGGGAATTCGTCACGCACTCCTCGCTATTCGCTACCTCCAGGAATAAACTGCGTGATGAGCTTTCAGTAAACAAATTTTAGCGGTGAGGGGATTTTACATAGGTGCCTGCAAAACATATTAACTGGAAAAAACCTTTTAACCCGTTAAGGGACACAGTTATAAAAAAAAATTGTCTTCTATTGTATGCATGTATACAAGAAGAAGATGGTTAAGAAAGATCTATTCGACATATATACAAATGGCACAAGTAAGTTTAGTAACAAATTGCCTATAAGCAAATAGGGAAATCTTTACAAAAATTTAGTTTTCAAACAATTTTTATTAAATCAATTAGAAAAGATATACAGAAAAAATCAAATTAACGAAAAAATATTTTAACTGTCATCGGGACTCGAACCACGGACCTCCAATTCTATACGGGAATGGCGCGTTATCCAATTTCGCCGTGACAGTCTGGTAAGATAACGAAAATTTTTCAACCTTAAATATAGTCTCTTTTTAATTGATCAACATTTTTATTTATTTATGTTGATCAATTAAAAAGAGACTATATATAAGGTTGAAAAATTTTCGTTAACTTACCAGACTATCACGGCGAAATTGGATAACGCGCCATTCCCGTATAGAATTGGAGGTCCGTGGTTCGAGTCCCGGTGACAGTTAAAATATTTTTTCGTTAATTTGATTTTTTCTGTATGTCTTTTCTAATTGATTAATAAAAATTGTTTAATAATTCACAGAACTTTGTTCTGAAATTGCAATTTCACAAAAATAATGTGTTTTCTTTAATAATTCATTTATTTTTCCATTATTCTTATTTATTTAAAATGCATCTTCATTTTATACCGAGCTTATATTAGCTTAGCCTGTTTGTCTGGATGGAATCTTACAATCGATATTTCACCCGCTTGTCAAGATCCAGTCGAGCAGAAATTTTGCATATACACATGATAATTCACAATGACAATACATGAATCAACTATTGGATTCACTAGTTGATTAATCAATCCATTATAATTAATTTATTAAAGTTTGATATGGTTGTATGAAATTATATATTTCACAAGCGCATTCAGAAAAAACATAGCTAATGAGCTCACCAAAAAAGGCCCTAGTTTCCTACCGGAGTGATTGTGTATCAAATAATGTACTTCACAGGCCAGCTCTGGAAAGCATGAAAAAAACAGTGAGTACAAAATCGATTACAAGATTCATTAACACTAAAAAATTGTACATTATATTAAATGATTTAAAAAACACGCTTATATATTTAAATATACATATTAAAAAGTAAAAAATAAATTGTGGACCAATTTTTTTTGACTCGCATTTGAAAATAAAATCGTGGGCGCTTTCCCTCCATCTATATTAGTGATGGTCAAAATGTTATATATATTCCGGTTATTTTCGGTACAGTTATTTGTGATTTGTGTCTGATTGTATCGATGATTGGTAACTAAGATAAAAAAAAGCCAGTTGCCACGACTTTAATCGGGGGCCTTCATCCATCCCTTATGTCTGAATGTAGGCACCCGACTGTAGTTCACCGACTAGCTCAAGGTGTGTCGTGGTGCTCGTTTTTTACTGAGGAGTCTGCATTGTCAGGAGAGAGTTCAAGCGGGTTCGTAGTTAAACACAAGATATACAATGTCTGGTTGAGGTAACATTTATTATACAAAATAAGCTATCAATATTAGACAAAAATTTGCATGGAACATTATATGAAATAAAAACGTAACCCATAAAAACCAAGTTTTTATTACACTCCCTTTCTTTGTAAAATATAATAACAATTAAAGACGAATTAAAACACATAACATAACACTAAACTTACAGTAATTTAATATATTTCTAAAATGTCAGATGTTTTGAGCTTTGATAAGAAACTTCATGTTTTGTGTAGTGAAGTACCTATTATGTATACCGACGGAGTAATTCAAATTTAGAAAATATTCCGCGACTTTATCGGGCCGCCGTAATCAAACTTTTCTAATGATTCCAATTTGAAAAAACCAATAAAATTTCTAAAAATCCGAAATTATACTATAATTATTAATTTTTTTTAACTAAAATTTGATAGATCTTCTTGATCGTCGCCACGAGTCTACTTGCCAAGTTTCAGCTCGACTGGATCACGGGAAAAGGGTCAAAAATCGATCCAAAGTTTATGTTGACGGGAAGCCGGCAAGCAAGCAGACGCCACGAGTTATAAAGGGAGTGAAAAGAAATTCTATGGAACATTTGGTAAAATAAAATTTTCTTTAATTGAATCCCATTCCCTCCCTCTTCCCGCCACTCCCATTCTATGCATTATCATATTTGAAATATTTATTATATATCACATATTCTTTATCATTGTTTTTTACTTAGTTTTTTTACCAGCTTCGAGGAAACTTCACTGGTCATACAGTAGCCGGCAAACATCTTGAAATATTACGGCGTAGTGGGGGGAAGTTTGCGCATGTACCATTCCACCAACGAGACCCAAATTTTGTCTTCTGCGCATTCCCCCACTACGCCAAAGAATTTCAAGAAGTTTGCCGACAACTGTACTAAACGAATATTTTTTTTTATATTATATAAAAATTTTATTACATAGTACTGTATGTTTCCCAAAATAAAAAAAAAAAAAAAAAAAAATAACTGTTGTATAGTGCTGATGGTTGCGCGTCGAATTGCGATAAATAAGTTGTCAATCATCGATGCGATCAGATACATATCTCAAAAAGCAATTGGTGTGTCACCGGTTAAAACACCATCACTGATCTATATCAATATCGTAAGCGCCCACCTATTTGGAGCAGGGCAAAAATGTTTTGGCCAAAAATTTACGTTTTAATTTCTAGTACGTTTATGAAAATATACAAGCATGGTTGTACGCGACGCAAGATCGCCGCGTACGTGGGGAAATCAAATGGGATTAATGGAAAAAGTGGACTGCATTAGGATCGAGAAATGAAGGACGTTTCGACTCACCCTTTTGTCTCTTGGCGTCCTTCGTAGCGATGTCACTTCACCAAACAACTGTTTCACTCGGCTGGTTACCAACGTTTGTTGTTCCCGAATTTCGGCGATGTTGAGAATATAAAATGTTTAGATATGCACAAATAAAAACGAGACGAAAATTGGAGCTTTTAACAACGAGACCTGTCGAAACGAAAGGGGGATTAGGGTAGGATAATTTTCGATAGGGACCAATGAGTGTTGCCACATAAGAAAAAGAAAAAATATTCTGTAGAATCGATTTCTGTGTCAACGTGACGTCACGAATATCGAACAATGGTTTTTAAAAAAAAAAATTCATGGATTTAAAGGTTTATTGCTTGTTATCAAAGCTGGTCGTTTGTTGACTGGCTTAGTACTGCTGGTGACGGGAGTATTGATGACTTTGGATGGCTTTTCGATGACAAATCATTTCACCAAAACTTATGACGGTAAATTTTGGAAAAAAGTGAACGAATTTCAGCATTGCGAGAATCTCACCCAGGTGCCTTGCAAAGCGTTTCAACTTGGGAAAACCTTTTAATCGAGTCCCCGACAAGAGCAGTAATAGTAACACAAGAGTCGCCGGGCTGCTGATTTTCGAGATGAAATATTAATTAAAATGATATAAAGTGACGACTCGCGCCGAAAGTAGAGCCCGCCCGCCGATGGGACGGATGTATTATTCATAAGGACGGCACATAAAAGAGGCGAAAAATGTCGTTACGTTCAATATTTTACCACACCGCCGGCGTCCGCGCGAAAGATGAATAAATAATTAATCGAGTCCTAAACTTTCAGCCGAACAGAACAAATAGGTGCCGTAAAGTCCATTAACTTATATTAAAACTGAGCGCCCGTCCGAAATTACTGGTCTGCTAATGTAAGCAGTGTCTGGAAACTCGTCCTCACCCAAACTCTAGTGATGGGTTCGCTCTGTACTAACTACTACAATGTAGTACTGCATTACATTGAAGTGTACGCTTCACACTTTTTGTAGTGTAGTGCACACTGCAAACTGCACACACTTCAATGTAATTTTAAAGAACATACTTCAAATAGCACATAGCATTTTAAATTGAACACTTCAAAGTACGAAGTACACACACTTCATAGTTATTGAAATTTATTATTGAAACTATTTGAAATATGTACACATTTCAAATGGTTCATTTCATTTGAAAGTGCTTACTACAAACTACACACAATGAAATATGGTGTTTTTACTCCCTTTATAACTCGTGGCGTCTGCTTGCTTGACGAAAAAACTTTGGATCGATTTTTAACCCTTTTCCCGTGATCCAATCGAGCTGAAACTTTGCAAGTAGACTCGTGGTGATGATCAAGAAGATCTATCAAATTTTCGTTAAAAAATAATAATAATTATAGTATAATTTTGGATTTTTCAATTTTTTAATGGTTTTTTCATACAAGTTGTATGGAGATTCCGACGCATAAGGTAGCCACTAAACCCGAAAATGAGAAAGGGAGTATCGTAAAATTTTTCCTTTTTTTATATGTGAAATTTTTGGGTCAATGTATAAATGAATATAGATAAAGAATATGAAATTTCTGGAAACCGAAACAACCCAGCCATGGAATAGAAAAATTTTGGCACTGACTGACTGTATGGAATTTTGGGATTGATGAAATCTCTGGAAACTAAAACAGCCACCCCCCTCCATGGATTTGAAAATTTTCATTTTTTAGTACTATAATTAGTTCACTTCATTAGTACTACTATTTTATCGTACTGAAATAGTTCACTTCATTAATACTACAATTTTGTAGTTCTACAATTAGTTCACTTCATGTAATTTATACTACAAATGTAGTGCACATTTTGTAATCTTCAAAGTGGTGAACGTGTGTGTGTAATCTTCATTTTGAAATTTAATTTTTCCCTTCGCCACCACACTCACCCACGTCGCCCTAGGTAGAGGAAATCATCTAAAACTGATCTCACGATTGGAAATCCTCAGCTAGCAGCTCAGAAGCAGCTAAAGAAGCTATAAAAAAAGTCGTGCGTGTGCTCATGCACGCGCGGTAGAAGTAATACTTCTACAAACAAAACTTTAAAAATACTGTCGAAACATTCGTGAACTCGCATGTAAACAGAATCTGACAGATGACAAGAATTCAATATGGTGTCGTTATTGAGACGCTGTTCCTTTTAAAAAACGTCACTTGGAATTTTTCAGAAAAGTCCAAATGCCTATCCGCTTTCATGTTTTATCGATTTTAGACCTAAAACGATTCCACATTGAAAAGTTTCGAAACTATACAACTTTGAGAGCCGCATTAATGTCGAATCAACATCTGACAAAAAAGTCGTTTTTTCAATAAAATGTTTCTCGAATATCAATTTTATTCGTTTTCAGCATGGTGACAAAAACTTTCATAAAAAACGATCAAAACTTTCGTAAACTTGCATGGCGTCGTTAGTTCTGGTATCGTATTTCCGCTACATGTACCGATGCTACATGTTCTGCTCCATGTTCCGCTACATGCTGCGTGCGCAACTTCCGTTACAATAAAACTTTTAACCTTAATGCGCCAAAATAACTTCAAAAATGTCAACTATAGATTAGGAATTCCAATGGAACATATGAATTATAATCTCCTTTAACATAAAACAACTCTTATCAAAATGAGCGAGAACTACGAAAGCCTTATCAAACGTAACGAAAGACAGCATAATAACTTTTTTTTTCTATTTAT
This sequence comes from Agrypnia vestita, assembly GCA_016648135.1. Classification (NCBI taxonomy): domain Eukaryota; kingdom Metazoa; phylum Arthropoda; class Insecta; order Trichoptera; family Phryganeidae; genus Agrypnia; species Agrypnia vestita. Next base: position 28,540 of record JADDOH010016165.1, on the reverse strand, counting down.
TTTCTTTACATTTTATAATATTTGGTCCCACAAAATGACTAAAAAGACGTTTGTCTGTAGGTTCATTTTTACACTTGTAAGTTACACTATTATAAAATATTATTCACTTTATAAACTATATAAGAGTTAAAAACGAAAACAATTAAGTACAAAAAACGACATAAAAGAAATTTTCAGTACAAAGTTTAAAATTTTAAGCAAATTAAGAAAAGAGCAATAAATAAAGAAAATAGCAAATTAAAAATATAAATAGCAAAAATTAAGGAAAAAGAAAGAGAAATATATATTAATATTAACATCACTAATTCTGATCTAATATTTTTGCATAAAATAATTAATTTTAATAACTTGTTGGTCTAGTGGTCATGACCCTCGCGTACTGATCCTGTGGTCGGTGGTTCGAGCCCCATTCCAGGACTCCAGAAAGTAAGTCCTGCTTTCAAGCACCAGCGTTTAACTTTATTTGGAATAGTGCGAATATTGTTAAGACACGTATTCCGTGTTATCATTTCTATATTTAAAAAAATAATCTTATAATTTGTATGCTCCTGACCTTTTGTCGTTAATTTTATTCCATAAAATTCTTTTATATTAATTAGACTTTTGATACTAGGTAACGAACATGCACAATTAGCAGACATTCTTTTTGTGAATTTGAGTCGCTACCGGTATCTGCTCACTGTTAATATATTCGCTTAATCCTTTTTTATGTTTTTCATTTCATAATATGATATTGTTACGTGTCGTGGCTGCAGGAGGAATAAAAGAAAACGCTGGGATTTAATAATGGATTTATTGATTACCGATTAATTAATTAAACTACCGTACAACTTCGCTTATTACTATTAAATGTATCGCTGTTCCTTAAATTAAACTGTTTCGCAAATTTATCACTCGTAAATAGACACTTTATATTCGGTTTAACACTTTATTCACTGTTCACTAGAATATTCCATCAATTTCCGCACTTATTAATTTTGCTTCAGTTTTATTTCGCTACGTAAGAACTTTCTAGAATCGCTGTCAAATCTCCGATACGTTTCCCGCGTTTTCGAGAAGTTCCTCGCGTTTTCCAGACTTTTAGAGATGTTTCTCGAAAGTCGGAGGTGATTCCAGATCCTTCGGTAGTATTGTGCCAACTTCAAACAACTGTCACTTTGACAGAAGAGCGTGATTCTTTTTTTAGCCTCGTTTCAATATTTTTCATTGTTTTCACTATATGTAAATACATTATAAATATTTTAGTACACTCTATTATTTAATTATAAGATACATTATATGGTACGTAAAAAATATAAAGCGTTGAAATAAATAAAACGAATCCTGTGTCCACAAGTTCTGGTACATATGGGGCATGGGTACTAACGCCTGTACAGGCCAATTTTTGATGTGGAACAGAGATTGAAAAGAAGACATTGAAATGGGGAGTACCTATATTATTCGTTGAATTTAAATGGTTAATAAATTAGCTAAAATTTTATCACAAGTTTTTATTTATTTCTAAATTATTTTACTTAACACCTCTATTGCTAATATTTAAAATTTCACTGCCGTAAACGTGTGGCCTGTCAATCGAATGAAACTGAGAAAAATTTGGAATGAATGGCATTCAATGTGATATTTTGACGATCACATATTGAAAAAAATATATAGTTAATATTTATGTCAAACTATAATGTTAACATATAATTCTGCTACAATCATCTATGTTATGTTAATTGATAACATTAACTTATTTCTCGAGTAGTTGTATTTTTTACGTTTGTTTAAACACATTTGACATACCTATCTATCTACTACGGGGTTCGATGTGTCTACCCACATAGTTATTAATCGATTTAAATTTTGAAGAAAAGCATTTATGCGTAGAATTTTTGGTTGAAAGAGATATCAAAAATATAAATAACTAGCTGTTCGTACCCGGCGTTGCACGGATTAAGGATTAAGTTTAAAATAAATTTATGAGAGTTAACGAAGGTTCGATTCGAACGGTACAGATTTGCATCGAAAATATATCTGGGGGAGGGGAAGGGGTAATCGAATAGAGGGGAAATGTTGTCTTTGTTACCCGCCGAGTCCTAAAAAATAAGTTTCCAAATTTTGAATCCGATCGGTAAAACGGTACAGATTAGCATCGAAAATATGTCATGGGGAGGGGAAGGTTTAAAATAATAGAGAGGAAATGTCACATGTTTTACCTGCCGAATCCTTAAGAGTAAGTTTCCAAACTTTGAGTCCGATCGGTTAAACGGTACAGATTTGTATCGAAAATATATCAGCGGAGGGGAAGGGTAAAAGAATAGGGGGGAAATGTCACATAAGTTACCCGCCAAGTCCTTAAGAATAAGTTTCCAAATTTTGAGTCCGATCGGTCAGGTTAAACGGTACAGATTTGCATCGAAAATATATCAGCGGAGGGGAAGGATTGAAAGAAAAGGGGGGAATGTGAAATATGTTACCCGCTGGATCCATAAGAATAAGTTTCCAAATTTTGAGTCCGATCGGTCGAAAGGCACAGATTTACATTGAAAATATATCAGGGGAGGGGAAGGCTTAAAATAATAGGGAGAAATGTTCCATATATTACCCGCCGAGTCCTTAAAAATAAGTTTCAAATTTTGAGTCTGATCGGTCAAACGGTACAGATTTGCATAGAAAATATGTCTGGAAGAGGGGAAGGGGTAAGCAAATAGGGGGGAAATGTTGTCTTTGCTACCCGCCGAGTCCTAAAGAATAAGTTTCCAAATTTTGAGTCCGATCTGTCAAACGGTACAGATTTGCATCAAAAATGTGTCAGGGGAGGGGAAGGGGTAAGAGAACAGAAGAAAAATGTTGCCTATGTTAAAGCATAAGTATGCAAATTTTGAGTCCGATCGGTCAAACGGTTCAGATCCGCATCGAAAATAGGTCAGGGGGAGGGGAAGGGGTAAGATAATAGGGGAAAAATATCGCCTATGTTACCCGCCGAGTCCTCAAGGATATGTTTTCAAATTTTGAGTCCGATCGGTCAAACGGTGCAGATTTGCATAGATTTGTATGCAATGTAAAAGTATGCAAAATTTGAATCGAATCGGACGAACGGTGTGGATTTGTATAGAGAACAGACAGATAGACAGACAGACAGACAGACAGACAGACATTAAGTTTTATAGGTATAGACTAGCTGTTCGTACCCGGCGTTGCACGGGTTAAGGATTATGTTGAAAATAAATGTGTGGGGGGGGAAACAAAAGTTCGATTCGAACGGTATAGATTTGCATCGAAAATATATCAGGGGGTGAAGAAGGGGTAAAAGAATAGGGGAGAAATGTCGCCTATGTTACCCGCCGAGTCCTAAAAAATAAGTTTCCAAATTTCGATCGGTCGAACGGTACAGATTTGCATCGAAAATATATCAGGGTGGGGGAAGAGGAATAAGAATAGGGGGAAAATGTCGCCTATGTTACCCGCCGAGTCCTAAAAAATAAGTTTCCAAATTTTACCGATTTGCATCGAAAATATATCGGAGGTATGGAAGTATGCAATGTTTGAGTAGAATCGGATGAACGGTATAGATTTGTATAGAGAACAGACAGACAGACAGACAATGAGTTTTATAGGTATAGATATATTAAACGATAATTATATTCACCCTTTAGGGGTGGTTAATTAACTTGCTCGGAGGTCCGACAATTTCTCCCTCGGCCGAGCGCCCCTACCCTTATCCCGTGAAGTGTTTGAACGACCCATTTTTCACGAAGGTTCTTGTTTTTGCAATTGTTAATCTGCAGAACGGATTAATCACTAAAGCCGGTTATTCGTCTGCCATTATTAAGCCCCCTGACGGTTATACAACCTGCCTGTCGGTAAAAATCCACGATTGAATAACGGGCCGCTTTAGGGGTGTGCGCTAACCATCCGGCGAAGGCTTTCATCGAAGTGTTATTTCACGTTACCTAGGGGGAACAGAACTAACACAAACACCTGTGCTTACCGAATCATTTTGTGATAACTGTTATGACAGGAATAATGCGTATGTTTTTAAGATTTAGCTACTTCTTAGGTAACAATTGGCGATAATAATAATACTAATTATATTATCATGAATGTCACACTCTTCTTTGCCGGCACACTTCTTCTTCTTCATGTGCCCTGTCGGGTCCCCCCGACGTCGGCGATCATCTGGGAGAAAGTTTCCCTCTCCATGGCGCGCGGAACAGCTCTTCCACGCTTCTTATCCCGGTCCACTCACGGATGTTTCGAAGCCAGGAATGCCGCCTCCTTCCGACCCCCTGCGTCCCTCGATCTTCCCCTTCATGACGAGCTGAAGGATGGAGTATTTTTCGCCTCTCATTATATGACCAAAGTATGAAATTTTACGGAGCTTTACTATGTTGAGTAACTGTCTGTTTGTATTTGCTCTACGTAAAACTTCAACATTACTAGTCATGTCAGTCCAAGATATCCTTTACATTTTACGATGTATCCACATTTCGAACGCCTCTAGGCGATTTAGGGTAGTCACCTTCAGTGTCCATGCTTCAACACCGTAAAGTGGAACTATCGGCACACTACTATCGTAAATCTTTTCATGGACGCTCCTTAATTATTAACAATTAACAGGGTTGCCGGTTCTTACAAAGACGTTATCTGTTCCTGTTGTCAATATTCGCCTCACGTATTTTATTTGTCAAACTTTGCATATCACACGTTCCAGTAAATTTTTTAAAGCCGTCAACATTCAAATGCTTCGAGAAATGCTTTAAGCATGCACCTAAGGGACTATTTTCACAGAATTTAACCTACTTTTACTTTTATACATTAGGCTTGGCACCACAAACCCTTCGAGTATCGCTAGTTTTGCTTCTTATGAGATATAAGACATTTTGGCTAAAATTGCATTCAGAATGCCAATAATGAATAATAATAATAATATTTGTTAATTTATATTTAATCGCCGTTTTCGTCTTAAGTCTTTCATTAGTATTAAAAATAAAAAATAGTTGTTATAGCGATCTTGTGGATATAACTTTGTGAAAAGGTGAATTTTCATTTTTTTTTTTAATTATTGTTTCTAATGCTTGTTGCTTCTTATTAGGGAGGACAAAGAGTGGTACGTTTTTGGGTCTGCTGCCAAAAGAATATGTTTATTATATTAATACGAAAATAAACATCGCTTCCGATACAAGAATCGGGTAGATTTTATATGTATGTGAAAGTGTGTTTTGTCCTAAGTCCAATATTAAAAATAATTAAGTTTTGGTCAGCCACGATAAGGAACGGATGATGGCGAATTAAGCTTGTTACCAAACTTTCCTGAGATGTATATATACTAGGTTAATTTGTTTGAAAAAAAATTAATTAATTAATCGAAGAAAGTACATCGGAATTTACCGGATGTTGCGTCATGGAAGACCCTCTGCAATACCTAGTAGTGGTCTTTATTAAGTCTACCTAATACATAACCGTAACCCCATAGCCCATAAATTCAATTGTATTGGAAGATATCTTTATAAACGATAAAAACTGAGAGGAACTACCAAGAAGACAGATAATTATTTTTTTCATTTTCATGATTTGTTATCTTTAATGTAAAGTTAGTCTTTGTGGATGTAGTATAAACTGCAGTTTATTGCGTATAAATATATTGTGTTTAATACTATTCGTATTTGTTATCTATATAACACTTGCATTGGTGAAATGTCTTCATTTTTTATTTTTTATTTAATTAGATACTAACAGAATAATGGGTAGGTACACGATACATAAAAAAATATATATTTAAAACTCAGCCCGTTATTCCAAACACAAGTGTCTTCGACCTGCTCTGGCATATACACGCATATGTATTTTAATTTATCAATGTAGTGTTATTATGTAAAAATACATAACTAAATGACTGAATTAATGTGTTCTACGGGTTCAGGTTATTGTCAAAAAAAAAATGGATGTTGTATCGGAATGACTTTTTTAATAATTAGATGTATGAGTCTTTTGGGCAAAGACAATTTAATTTCACTACCCCGCTTGTATTTTAACAAGTTACCTAATGAAACTAAAGAAATAACTCTACACAAAACTTTAAAACATCGTATTACTAAGTTTATAAAAATATCAGGTAGAAGGTATGCTGAAGAAGTGATCCATCCAAAAATCCGCCATCAAAAAAATGGATGTTGAATCGGAATGACTTTTTGAATAATTATATGTAAGAGTCTTTTGGGCAAAGGTAATTTAATTTCACTATGCCGCTTGTTTTTAACAAGTTACCTAATGAAACTAAAGAAATAACTACACAAAGCTTTTAAACATCATATATGTATATTTTCTTTTCTTTTTCTTTTCTTATAGATTTAGGTCTTCCTATGATTTACTTTATTATTATTGATCTACTTTCATTCTTACGTTTATACTTTCTTTAATTGTCATTTGTTCATATTACAAAAATATCTAATGAGAATAACTGCCACAGAATAGGTATTTACCTAGTGTGACAATTATTAGTAACTTGTACTAAGAAATGTAAATAAACAATAAAATAAATAAATAAATAAAATTAAAAAAATGAGTATCTTGAAGAATATCAGCATGAACACTAACTTCGGAATATGTATTGTATGTACGACACATTCTTGTGATGGGAGAAAGATAACCAATTTTGCTAATTTCGGTAAAGTGCATTGAAGTAGGAAAACCTTATAAAATAGATATTGCATACATTTATTCATTTCATCTCCTTAACTATGGAGTATAGGGGGCCCAAAGTCTAGACAATACGCCCCCCCCCCCCTCTCCCACTCCTGCGCTGTTTCAGTCCTCGAAGACCAATCAAGGATCGATCTGCTTTGTCTTAGTTGCATATTACGTACGATTTACATTATCGCTAAGCTTCAATTGAAATTGTTCCCATAGAACGGGAACTTACCAAATTCTCAGAACCGTTTAATGGCGTTCAGAAACGTTCGAGTTACCAGATCATTAGTAGAGCTGTTTAATGATTATTTTCCAAAAACAAATTGTAATATAATCTCACTAAATACATTAAATTTCAAATAGATCAGTCATAAAGTGTACGATTATCAAAAAATAGACGGATAAATATACACATTTATATTGTCACGTGTCGAGTCTGTGGGAGGCAAATTAAAACACTGAAAATTAACTAATAATTTAACAAACTCACTGGACACGAATTAAATTTAAACATTAATCTTTAATTCTCACTATTTCGCAATCAATCACTCGTCTGTGAAACACTGTACTATCGCTTGCTAGAATATTCAGTTTAATTCTCTACGTAAATACTTCGCCCGATATCTGTCGCTTCGATTAATCTATTTACGTTGGTATCGCACACGCATGTGTAACACTCTTTTCGCTAACGGTTTTTTCACCGGTAAACGTCATAATAAACATGATCCGCCGCGGCACTGGCTCCGCCTTTTTATACGAAACACGTTGGTTTTCCGAACCTCCGAGATTATTTTATACATTTTTAGTGTTTGCCAGAATGTTGCCGTTGCTTCCAGACGCCACCCGAATGTTGTAGATAATTCCAGAGAATTCTATAGTTTTGTTGTATTTGACATATTACGAGGGATTACGATCGTGCGTAATTCTATCAAGTAACAATATATACAGAACTATCTCCCAGTAACAATACTAAAGAGGGCTCATAATTTTTTTTATTTAATATAAATTTTTAACGCTTTAATAAGTCATGTATGTTTGAGGGCTTTTAATGTGCTTACATTTCTTCTTCTTTTTCCTGTATGTAGTTTATTTTCCCACATTTAATTTCTCGATGTTTTGCAACGTAATGATTATTTTGATCCATTGTCTGATTTTGCCTGCACTACTTGAACTTGATTTATCCAAATCTTTTATTTTTATATGTATTTCTATATGTACTACATTTCTATTTTTACATATTCTGTTAACGAACGTTCTGTTTTGAATTTATTTATTTTACTAGCTGTAACCCGTCAAAAATGACGGTACTTTTACATGCCGGTTCCTAAAGAATAAGTATTTACTTATTTATAGCCGACACCCATGAAATAGTAATAACGATTTTTATTAAAATATTTGATAAAAGTCGTTATTACTGTATGTGTACCTAAAGAAGATATATTTTATAAAATATATTGTGCGCTCTATAATTTATTTATTTTTTGGGTACAAATGGTTCGCATCTTCGCCGAGTTCTATATGTAGTCAACTTTTGTTGTCCCGCGCATACGCCGATGGCAACTTCCGTAGGTCTCCGCGTTCGAGTTTGCTTGCCCGGGGTTCAAGTGAATTCGAACAAAATTACGGACTTTACACGAAGTTACTGGGACAGATAGACGGACAGACAACGAAACTATTATAATTTGTACTTGAAATGTGTCCTTTTAAAGTCTTTACGGCCGTGTACGTCAACAAATAAAAATGAATAAAGAATGAAGTATTGTGACTAAGGGGTTACACTACCTTGACATTTTCAAAAAATCCTTTTTTTGCTTCGAAGTTCTAAAAATAATTTGACTCATAATTAATTTTAAAATTTCCTAGAATAGCAATCTGAAGCTAGGTGAATGAAGGTATCTGAATTCTTAAACGAATTACAATATTCTTTCGCGTTTTTCTCGAAACACCCTTTTTCAGACTCTTGAAGATGCTGTCTCAAAAACTATTAGGAAAATTGTATTCAAATTTTGCACACATTTTAGTAATAACTGTTTTCTTATTATAAATTTTTTATTTTATTTTTTAGGAAAAAAAATTTAGTAAATTATTTTCAAAATTACATCATTTGCACTATTTTTTTGATACGATTCACCATTACATCATTTTACAAGAAGATAATTAACGTTTCATTTCAGTCAAACCTAGCGACATGACTATGTCCAAACCTGAGCGCATCACGGAGAAGGACTTTTGGGCACTTGAGCACATAACTCCGCCATTTTGTAATTTTAATAATAATTTGCTTATCAAAAATATTAACCAATTTATGACGTAACCAATGATAGTAAAAAATATTCAGAATATTTTTGAGTATGTCCAAATTTTTCAGAACAGAACTGGATTGTTTGTCACAGGGACATCAATAATCAATTAATGTATATTATAGATGTCTCACGGAGGAATTCCATTAGACAGATAAAGTATATAGCTAAAAAACTCCAAATCAAATATAGATGTCTCATTTTTAGCGACATCTGTGGTCATTCAAGGTGAATGAAAAAGCTTTGGGACCGGCCGCGTTGAGGATCCTTGCAACTCACATGTGAAACGTGGCGTATAATTTAAATATATAGAACTTCCAAAAAATTAGTAGACATGGTATTCTATCATGGGTGGAAATGGCGAACGTTGCATATGTGTAAAGTGATCACTTAAGTCAACCGTACGATAGGTTGTAATTCCTATGTACACCCAAAAAAAGACTTCTATACCTACTCTCCCTTAAAAATACAGTTTCGTCTCTGTGAGACATCTATAATTTACATTAAGTAAAAAAATATACAGGGTTATTTGTAAAACATTAATAACCTCGCAGGACTATATTCCTGCTTTGATTATGAGTCGAAAATGTTCAAGCTATTATGACCTAATATTAATAGTTAAGGAGATATGCGACATCAAAGTTTGCATTTTTTTTTCAATATTTCTGACTTATTTTTTGTAAAACATTGGACTATCATTACAGTAACTCATATCAATTAAGAAAAATTCATTCGTTTCAATACAAGTTAAATAAAATGATAAAAACCCTGAAAAAAATCCAATTGGAATGTTTTCCAATTGTAATTCGAAAGTTTTTATTTTTTAATTTGACTTGTATTAAAGGGAATAAATTTTTCGTATTCTATATATGTTACTGTAATAATAGTCCAATGTTTTACAAAAAATAAGTCAGAAATATTGAAAAAAAATGCAAACATTGATGTTGCATATCTCCTTAACTATTGATATTAGGTCATAATAGCTTGAACATTTTCGACTTATAATCAAGGCAGGATTATAGTCCTGCGAGGTTATTAATGTTTTACAAATAACCCTGTATATGCGCAATGGTAACGTAATTTTTTTTAAACCCCTTAACTTGGTTCGAACCCTTGTTTCGAGAAGCTTATATATCAACTTTTCACACACAAAATTTTTCCGTTTTTTCATCGCCCCGCCCTAAAAGTGCACGTATCATAATTATACACAGAAGCACGTAGGCTGCATTAAGGGCGCCGCCCAGGCAGCCGCCCGCCCCGTAACAGGTAGCGCCCCTCCAGATGCTTTTTGGATTATACAGAATTTATTGCCGCCCCCTCTGTGTTGCGTTGCTTTTTACTGCTCCCAATCCATTCATTTTTCTCTTTTTATGCCGCCAGCCGACCTCCCCCCCGGCCCGCTCTCAACTACCCCAAATCTCATCCCCTAAATTCGAGCGAAAGAAAGGAGATGAATGCTCGGACTAATGTTTTTGTTTAAGATTAATCTCGCCGCCGAATAAGGGATCTCACCCCTGGATGCGAATGAAAATTCACCACTACGGTTGCGGGAAAGTAACGATATTTCTGCATACTTAAAATTATGAGGATTGTTAAAATATTGTCACGTGTCGTGGCTGCAGGAGGAATCAATGAAAATGCTGGAATGAAATAAAGGATTTATTGAATACCGATTAATTAATTAAATAAACTTATAAAGTCTCTAAACACTATCAAATGTAACGCTTATATTGAATTAAACTGCTTCACAAATTTATCACTCGTAAATAGGCACTTTATAATCGCTTCAACACTTTATTCACTTTTCACTGGAACAATTCATCCAATTTCAGCACGTATTACTATTCGCTCCGGTTTATTTCGCTACGTAAGAACTTTTTCCAGAAAATTCGCTCCAATATCGCGCACGGGTAAGTACTTCACTTAATTAACAGTCGCTTAGATCGCACGCCTGTTGGCAACACTGTTTTCGCTTCGTGATTCGCTGCCAGGGCCGCGCTGCTAGAAACATTGAAACAACAATGGCCTTCCGCGGTCTGGGTCCGTTTATTTATACGGTACGGCTCAATTCTTCGAACCTTCGAGACTGTTATAGTGTTTTCTAGCAATTTCACGCAATTTTAAGATGTTCCTGGAACTTTGGAGACGTCTCTCGAAAGCTGTAGATCAAGGTAGGTTGTTCTGGAATCTTCGGTAGTATTGTGAACTTTTCAAACAACTGTCACTTGACATGAGTGCGTGATTCTTTTTAGGCTCGTTACAATATGTTCAATCGTTTACATAATTATTTTACATATTGCAACGGAATCGCGGCAATGGAAGCCAAATAAGACACTTGAATAAGTTTTATTTAAAACAAAATAAAGTCACTGATCACGAACATAACATATTATGCTAAGTAAATTGATTAAAGTTCATAATCTGTGGATAATTTTAACATTGAATTGAATATTACTAAACGCAATGCGTTTTATAATGGTTTTGTTACAAAATTAAGAGATAATTAGGTATAAGACGTAGGTTTTTAATTTTTTGTTTACCCTCCAATATTTGATATTGAAAATCATTGAGAAAAATCTTATTTATTAATAATCAACTTTCAAATTCAATACCTAGGTAAATAAATACCGAATGCTATTCAACCAGCTTTCTATACTAATAATAAATTTAAAAATGCATATAAAATAATAAGGATAAGGATGATTCTTTTAATAAAACGGGTGTTTATAAATTGATTCGTAATGATTGTAACTATTTTTATATAGGCAAAACGTGTAAAAATTCCGAATTTGTGAATAAGCTTTTGGTTATGGATCATTCTTTTGATATTAATAAGGTTTTAAAAACTTTATATATAAATTATACAGAATTACAGTTTGATAAATTAGAAATTTTGTAAATAAGAAAAAGTGTTAATAGTTAATTGAATATTAAAAATAACCAAGTCTTTTTACAAATAGTTATCTTTTAACTTTGTTTTCATATTAATACTTAATTATTATTCAATTCCCATATATCATTTTCTTATATTTTTACTGTCTATACTTCAATTTTTGATTATATATTTGTTAGTATATATTGTATCCTGACGAAGGAATCATCAGCCCTGAAATATGTTGATATTTTCAATATATAAGTAGTGAAAACAAAGTACATTTTTATTAACTATATTAATATTATGTAATTCGAACTAATTGTCAGTATCGAAAAAATTCTAGAATATTCGCACTCTGTTGAATACTTTATTTACCGTTTCTTGTCACGCTGCTCGCTATCGAAAACTTTTCTAGGTAGGTTTGTCTTTTGTCTCTGGTTCCGCTTCTGTCAAAAAAAACAACTATGTTTTAGGTGCAATGCCGCCACGTACTTATAAAGATTCGATGTTCTCTGTTTTTGTTTTTTTTAAATTTAAATTTAAATTTTACTAGAATGTTCGGTTATGTGTAGTTCTTATTGTTTTAAGCTCTCGTGGAGATTATTGAATCGTGAAAAAGGGTTGCTCAGGTGGTTTTGTCGTGATGAACGAAAGAATGCGGAGAAAAAAGTGAGAGATGAGATAGGTCGATGAAAGGCAGGCGCTAGTATAGACGACACCAAAAATAGATGACGGCCGCGGAATATAAGGCATGATCAGACAAATCAGATACCAAAAAATCGAAGAGCTTACTCTTCACGACTCGGGCCCAGTTCAAAAGTGAAATATTAATAAACCTAATCCACGTTTACCATTGATAAAATTCTCAAAATTCATATTACACCAACGACCGTCGCTTGCTATACTATTCGCTGCATCGACCTTGGGATCCGCTTACTCCATACTCGAGAAGTGATATTGTGTCTCTCATAACTGGTTGAACTACAACACACAAGTGCACTCTGTATCTCACGAAATTATTATCAGGTAAAAGTGAATACAGATTAAGAATTAAATGATGATATAGAATAACTGAGATTAGTTTTGGTAAACCAGCAGAAGACCAAATACATGGCCGTAGGATGCACCCAACAAATCCCAACTCTCTCGTGTGGAAGTCAAAATTTTGAAACGGTACCAAGATTTACATACCTAGGATCCCTGATAACAAGCAACAACAATACTACAGAGGAGATCCAGAAGCGCATAGTGAGCGCAAATCGCTGTTTTTTCCGCCTACAAAATCACATAAAATCCAGACTGCTGTCCAGACACACCAAGATATTAGTGTACAAAACGCTTATTAGGCCAGTGCTCACGTACGCAGCTCAGACGTGGGTACTAACTAAGAGGAATAAGCGAACACTGGACGTTTTTGAAAGGAAAATTTTGAGGCGTATCTTCGGACCGGTTCTAGAAAATGGACTTTGGCGCAAACGTTACAACAATGAACTATATACTCTATTTAAGGAGCCAAACGTCACAAAATTTATAAAACTGGGAAGACTTTGGTGGCTGGGTCATGTGGAGAGAATGTCCGAGCATCAAGCACCAAAGTCCCTGCTAAACTCAAGGCCAACAGGGCGAAGGAGCTTAGGAAGGCCAAAACTAAGATGGAGTGACAACGTCCTCAAAGATATCTCTGCCTTAGAGCTTCGAAACTGGAGAGAGCTGGAACTAGACCGAGATGAGTGGAGGAAAATTATTGAGGAGGCCAAGACCCACCAAGGGTTGTAGTGCCAAGAATGATGAGTTTTAGTATGATCATTTCATTATGTCATCATCTATCTTCTTCTTTTAAATGGAGCCAATAGAAGTTCGAATGAGAGGAAAAATATTTTTAGCAGACTCAACACCTACAAAACCTCTCGGCGGTTGTAATATGCTAAGTTTTTATTAATTCGCTGTGCGGACATAACTTCGTGGTCGCGAATGGATATGTTTGGTTAACTTGACTGACAGCATTTACGTCACGACCTCTCTTCTTTGTACTGCCTACCTTTTCTTTCTCAAGTCTAAATTTAGCGCTCGACTATGATTATAGACGAGCGCTAAATTTAGACTTGAGAAAGAAAAGGTAATAAAGGTATAATTGGAATACACCAGATTTGGTGTATTCCGATTATAGTCGACTCCAGGCACCATCGGGTGTGAAAATTTTGCAAAGAAGTGCGTCGGCGTTTTGCGTCGACTTGGCGCTCGATCATCGTTTCTGAATTACTCGAAGAAGAAAATACTGTGGCTGGTGAGTCGAGCTTCCTTTTCATTTCTTCCTATTCTTTCGTTATACAGCCAACTTATTATCATCCCAATTTACTCGGTCCATCGCCCATCCTTCTTGTTCTTTTTTAATAGCTCTACAGCTCATACAGAGCCTTGGCCTCCATCAGACCCCAACCCCTCCTGTCTGCCGCTGCGGTCCTCCAGTCGGTCAGTGTTTGATCCGCATCCCTTACGACCTCGTCTTCCCATCGCAGCATAGGTTTTTCGGCTTTCTTCTTCCATTCAGACGTCCCTCGAGGATCCTCAGCCTACTTAATCGAATGTGTACAGAGAGCTTAAGACCCTTGAAAATGTTATACAACTCGTCGCAGTATCTTATTCTACAAATTTCGCCATCTCCCATCCTTAATCTTGTCAATTTATCCCAATCCCTCGCGAGTCCGGCGATTTGCGTCGGATTTATATTAATATCTCAAGATTTCAAATTAAATGCATTAGGCATCAAGCAGAACTTGAATGATGCCCTGCCATCTTGTGGTTTTTTTGAGAGTGTGACTATCTTTCCTCCAAGATATCTCTAATCCCTAAAGCATTTCTGGACACAAGAAGATCGATTAATATGTCACGTGGGACAGGAGTGGCACAGCTGGCGTGTCTGACGACAGGGAAGCCTGAACTTAATCTTACAGGAGGCCGAGCAAAGCTCCCTCAGACGTGCATTCTATATGTGTAGTTCGAAGGACTGCCTTGGGAGTAGGTGTAGAGTTCCTCAGTGTGGACGTTCTCCTAATCCATGCTGCTTAGCAGGTAATCACTTCGAGATAACTCCAGAGACCTTAAACCGGTAATGTATTCTGCCTGTGTGCTTTAGTGGCGTTTGTACATAAATGAGTATTTGATCTCTCATCTCTCAGATGCGGTGTTAAAGGGTTCAAGTTGGCCATTTTACTCTAAGACACATGAACTCGTGCAAAAGCCTCGAAAGAGAAATTGAATGCTTTTGAAATAAAAAATTCGTGCATGTACTCATGTACGCTCGGTAGAATTTATACATGAAAACTTAAATAAAGACAATATTATTGTATTTTAATGACGTTTAAAGTTTTGAGTTCTATCTACACTGATCATTCACGATTGCTTTATCGTGTTTCATGAAAATAATTAAAACTCCTACAGAAATAAAACTTACGTTTTGTCTACAGAGGAATAATTATTTAATTATGAATCATAATTAATAATTATCAATTATAATTGCATTGAAAACAGAACAACTGCTGTTAATTACGTCCTGACGAAGCTTGAGTCAAACGAAACCAGCTGGCGTTAGCAATTTATAAATCGTGGTTTCATACAAAGTTGACGTGTTTGCATATGCGTCAGAATCTCTATACAACTTGTATGAAAATACCATTAAAAATTTGAAAAATCCAAAATTATACTAAAATTATTATTATTTTTTAACGAAAATTTGATAGATCTCCTTGATCGTCGCTACGAGTCTGCTTGCAAAGTTTCATGGGAAAAGGTTTAAAAATCGATCCAAAGTTTTTTCGTCAAGCAAGTAGACACCACTAGTTAATATAAAGGGAGTAATAAACTTATCTTTCACCACTTTTGTATTGAAAAATATCAACATGTTTCAAAGCCCATGGCCCCTTCATCAGGATGATAAAATTGTATACTACCAACAAAATTAAATACAAAAATCGAAGTATTGACAGTCAAAATATTAAAAAAAAATTATATATGAAAAATGAATAATACCTACTTATAGTACCTACTCAACATGAAAACAAATTTAAAAGATAACTCTTTGTAAAAAGGACCTGGTTATTTATAATATTCAATTTACTATCAACATTTTTTCTAAATTTTCTAATTTATCAAACTGTGATTCTATATAATTTGTAAACCCTTATTAATATCAAAAGAATGATCCATTGCCAAAATATGGTTAGAAAATTCGGAAAAATTATTGTACAATTCGGAATAATTGTTGTTTTATTTCATTTTGTCAAACCACAAGTTTTTCTACCAAAATAAAGAAAGCGTGCAGGCAGCACATTGGAGCATGAGTTGTACCTAAAATACAGATTGCAAATAAAAAAGCGAAATGAAATATGTATCTCACAATACTCATGTGGTGGCCCGAGACACATACACACAGACACCCGTGTAATGAGTTACCACAGATGCTGACATCGAGACGGCAGGCCGTCGCCCTCGATACAGAGGTGGAGACAAGATCGCTGAGCACGGCAAATGTAAGCCGGACCAATGACCGAGACAAAGGCGAGGTATAGCAGAGAGCATGGACTATCGGAGTGATGAAACGCACCTCGCTGATCTAAGCTAAATACCCACACGCGCGGCCGAGTAAAGAGGAAATCATAACACCCCCGATTCCTTTGTTCTGAATGACTATATAAGCACGCGCCCGCAGAACAAATCATCTCACTTCCCCAGTGAACGGCTTGTATAGCGGAAGCCCTTGCCGTCAGACCTTCGAACGTCACGCTTTCACTTGTAACCCTTGTACCTACTGTATTTTTTATAACTTTTACTTTTGCAGTTCAATAAATTCTGTAAAACCATCGTGACTTTACATCATCAACACCGCATCAACTCATCCTAAACCGGAGGGCTCATCCACCTCCACACTCCTTACACAATTATCATTTTATTGTAATTTAAATACATATTAATATTTCATTAATATTACTGACTGCAAGCGCATGCTATTCAGTACGCTTCCTAGTTATTAATATATATTTTTTGATTAACAGTACTGCGTAAATACTTGATAGATAATCGAACATCATCCTTTATTTGACTAACGAAGTATCCTCTCGACTTCCCTTAAATCAGGTGAGTTGAGTTAGAAAACCGTAGGATATTTTAGTGCCTTAATAAATGTACACTGTTTGTATTCAATCAAAGGTATTTTGTTATTTGAATTATCATTTCTAAGTTTCTCGTCGACCAATTAGGCTTAGAACAATACTAAATTATTAGTTAACCCGTCGGCAGCAATCCAGCGCGTGTTTATTTAGTAAAACTTGGGCAGAATCGCCCGGGAGACGTAAATACACAGGATACAAGCGGAATCTTTAACAAAATCTCAACAACTCGAGTGATGGTAATGTGACCTTTCCCGCTCAAATGTTTTTCCGAGCAGTCGGCGTCATAAACCCCGAAGTACAGCAATGGCGCTGGCCATATATTATTCGCCGCAGGTCCGTCGCCTTTCCGAATCCGGGGGGCCACGCTGTTATTTACAGAGTGATATAAAACACCATTACAGTGTTGCAATAAAGTGTGGCGCGGTGTCGAACTGCTAAATTCTGTTTTAAGGTGTGCAAGAGGCGGCGTTGCCAGGTATACATTAGTGATGGGTCCGCTCTGTAGTTCTACATTGCATTGAAGTGTACACTTCACACCTTTTGAAGTGTAGTGCACACTGCAAACTACACATACTCCAAAGTTTTTTTAACTGTAATAAGTAGCGGATATTTTATACGAACCGTATGTTTTTTGAGAAGCGATTCTCGACGTTTCGTTGAATGCTTATTCAAATAGTACATTTTTTATGTGAAATTTTTGGGAAGTCGATGTAGATAAATGAAGAAATTTTCGAAAATCGAAACAAATCAGAAAATTTTCATAACCATGAGGGATCATGGTTATGAAAATTTTCTAGTAGCACACTTTTCAAGAAGCACTTCTTGTAGGTCATTATAATTAGTTCACTTCATTAATACTACAATTTCGTAGTACTACAATTAGTTCAATTCATTTTTTACTACAAATGTAGTACTTTTTTGTAGTCTTCAAACTGGTGAACGTGTGTGTGTTGTAGTCTTCATTTTGAAATGTAGTTTTTCCCTTCGCCAGTATATGTTATGTAATAAATATCTGACGTACTTTCCATAGACGTAAAGGATTGATAATGACCACTACACCAACTATCTTACTATCTATAGTATACTATCTTGTTGGCGGTTCACGGCGAGACGGCCGTAGTAAAATGCGTAGAGCGGCCGGTTCGAGTTTGCTGGCCCGGGGTTCAAGCCCCATCTCCGGCCGTTTAATTTCAATTTTTTTGCCGTGAATTCGAACGCAATCACGGACGTTACACGAAGTTGACAGACAGCGAAATTATTATGTTTGGTGATTGTTCGTTCATGACATATTATTTATTTATTTATTTATTTAACGCCCTTATGGGCTTTTACAAATATACAGAATAATTTTTTTTAAAAACAACATAAGACAGTTAAAATAATAATACAGTTAAAAGTTACAATAATAATAGTTAAAAGGCAATAATAATAATACAGAAAAACATAAGACAGATAAAATAATAATACAGTTAAAGGTACAAGTAATAATAGTTAAAGGTAAAATAATAATACAGAAAAATTTATTGACCATTTCCATTTCGTTGAGATTTAAAGAATTGTATCAGCTTTGTCCTATACACAGTTATACTATCAGCAAAAATGTCAGCCGCCTCTGCATGTTCATTACCTAATGAGTGTAATCTGGGAATTACAGAGTTTGCTAATGCATTAGTTCTGACATTTCCACTATAATAGAATAATGCACTGTGTCTTGATGACCTCGGTGGGGCATATAAGTCGATCAGACTAATAATCTGGGGGCAATCAATCATGCTATTTACGATCCTATAAAGAAATATTAGGTCTGTTAGTACGTCTCACATACAAGTTTAAAAGTTGTAAATAACTAAGGAGATATACATAATTGATATCTTCCAAGCGTATATTTAATTTGTAATTAATAAATCTTAAGACTTTTTTTGGACTCGTTCAATTGCCGTTGAATGATTAACATTACTATGTAGATTATTTTATTTATATTTGTTTCACAACATTTTTAGTATTGCATAGATTTTTGCTTGTATGCTTTGGCCGCCCTTGCTATCTGTGTACATATCCTATCTTATTGCTTCCCCTCTGCGTCAACCCCAACCCTTCTCTCCCCGTTTTATCTTATTACTCTGTTGTGGCTCGTTACTATAAGCTTCGATCTTATACCATGTGTAGATATTGTACACTTTAAAAACAGTTCTTTTTTAATTTATTTTTTATTTATTTCTTAAGTTAGTTAATATCACAGTTTGTATTTAACTAGTATTTAACACTTTCATTCTTAAATCTATTACAAATATACTATCCATAATAACCTACATATTTACATTTACATCTAATCTAATCTATGGTACAATCTATAATTAACAATACATCTTATGCTCTACAATTCTATACTATTTTTACAATAATTATAGCATTTGTTTTTGAATTCATTCATCTTATTTATAATCTTCATTTTCTGGCATTTCATCGTATATTTTTACACCTCTGTACATTAGACAATTCTGTGTATATACTTTTTTTCTTATATGGTAATCTTATTTTATTCCTATTTCGGGTGTTATATGTATGTACATCACTTTTTGCAATAATTTTGTTCAAAAAAATATTTTGGCATTCTGTTATTGAAAATTTTATGTACAAATATGAGAACGTTATAAATAAATATTTTTTTAATTTCCATCCAATTGAGTGCTTTTCTCATTTCTTCAATTCTCATTGCCCTGTTTTGCATCACTTGTAGTTTCTTGATGTTTCCTTCATTGGCCAGATACAAGACTGTAGCACAATAGTTGATGTGAGGAGTTATTATAGTTTTGTATATTAACTCTGCACTATTTTTATTCAATTTTTAGTTCCTTTCTTTTAACTCGTGGCGTCTGCTTGCTTTCTTGACGAAAAAACTTTGGATCGATTTTTAACCCTTTTCCCGTGATCAATCGAGCTGAAACTTTGCAAGCAGACTCGTGGCGACGATCAAGAAGATCTATTAAATTTTGGATTTTTAGAAATTTCAATGGTTTTTTCATACAACTTGGTAAGTTGTGTAGAGATTCCGTCGCATATGATAGACACTAAACCTGATTATAGTATAATTTTAGATTTTTGGAAATTTTTTATTACTTCCTTTCGTAGCGTCGCCCGACCGAAGCCCAACGCTAAGCGCCAAACCAGTTTCAACTAGTAACTGAGAAAGGGAGTATAATAAAAACTAGTTTTTTTTGGCTTAGTTTTTTATTCAATTTTTTCTCAACTTTCCAAGAAAAAATATTTATATTTCTAATAACTTAATAAACCGTTACTAAAACTTTTCAAATATTACGAACTTCGATGTGGCGGATTATCGCTGTTTGCGAATTAACAAAGTTAAATTTGTAGCAGAGCTGGCGTTATTTTCGATTCACCAGACTTTTGCTGCCCGCTCATTACAAAATCCCTCCACAAATCCCGTAAGCCCTTTTGGACACAAGAGCCGTGGATGCATCCCAGGCTCAGACGAGAGGATCGGCGAAGAGGAGAATGTCAAAAAAAATCTTGCTGCAAAGCGCACGTCAGAGCGGGCCTTAAGCTTCTTAGGCGGCTAGCGGCTATGGAAAAGTACGAATCGCGACAGAAGTCAAACTGCCTTCTTTGACGAGAAAGTTCTCAAGTCTACCTACGCAGTCTACGTACATTCTAATGAAAATACAGAAAAAATTTGAGTTTTTTGTTTTATAAAGAAAGAAATCAATAAAGAAGTCAATAAAGAAGAAGAGAAATCAATTAAGAAGAAGAGAAAAGTCCATTCTAATGAAAACAGAGAAGATTTTTGAGTTTTTTGTTTTATAAAGAAAGAAATCAATAAAGAAGACATAAATCGTCATAATCGTAGAATAACAACGCATGTGATTTTTCTCAAGTTTGCAGGAGAGCAGTTTGAAGTTTTATTTACATCAAGACGCTTTATGTCATAGCTCGATAACTACAAAAGATTTTCCTTTAAAACTTGGGTTAGTTATTTAAAGTTGATATCTTTCAAACTTCAAATATAGTCAGCGCAGTACAACGACGTTTTTACACATGCTGCATTGTTCGACGATCGCAAATCAGAACCGTCGCTATACCGAATTCGTATAACGGCGGGTAAATCAATATATATATATATATATATATATATACCCCCCCTAGTGGTTATGGTGGTAGATAGCCCTTGGTGTCCCATTGAAAATGTGCGAGTTTGGTGGGGGTGGCTGACCGTGGATGGAAGTGGTTGACGAAAATGTGCATTCTAGCGCATTGTTTTGTTATGAGAAGGCCGCAAATGCTTCATATTGTTCCAGAATGGGTTCGCCGACTGTGTCCGCTCTAAATCCGCTCTAGAAAGTTCTGTAAGGAGAACGTTCTAGAAAATTCCCGAAAGTTCTATAAGGTTCTAAACTGAGTGGCTGAATGTGTCGGTGTGTCTAGAAGGTCCTGTATATTCGATAAATTCGAAGGAGGATGTTCTAGAAGGTTCGCGAAAGTGCTATGATGATCCAAACAGTGTACTAAAAATCTACGCGTGCGAAGCCGCGCGGGCACAGCTAGTTATTGAGAAAAATACACTTTTATATACCATTAGATGGCTTTTTTATTTCACTTTTTAACGATCCAAAAAAATCAATATGTAATTTTTAGCACATCCGTCATTGTTTTACGATCATGAAAAAATGGTGAATACAATAAAATATTTGGAATCAATCAAATTCAATCAAACAATCAAAGAAAATTGCAAAAAATTAACACTCTTGGGAAGGATAAGACAAAAAATTGACCCAAGAAACAGCCATAGTAATTTACAAATTAATAATAGGTATATGATGATGGATGGAATTTCCACCACCGAACGTGGGTCGGAGCAAAGAAAGAAAGATTTTCCTCCTCAATCTCCGCAATCTACACATTCGAAATATTTCTACTACTTACACTTACACAGCTGAAAATGCACTTACGGAGTCGGTCCTAATTCTGGGACTTGCAGAGCTCCGCTTGTTGTAAATCGAGTGTACCTGCACTTGCTGTGGTCACCGGCGAACTTCTCTTTTTGATCAATTCAACTCTCACGCTGCGTCGAATTCGGAAACAGATCGACGCGTCTATTTCCGAAAGGCTTAAAATTTTGAACCTCGGATACGTCGTATTTTTAGGAACCGCCCGAATGTGTTCTTGAATATAATATACGTGTGTTGTATCAAATGTGTCCAAAAATAAAAAATGAATTAAACGGTTAATTCTGGCGTCCTCTAGCGGCAGTAACACATAGTAATTTGTGCCTACCGTACCAGAAAAAGTGAATTGCTCTAAAAATGGATAATAAATGTTAATCAATTAATAAATGAGACTTACATACGATATACATTAAGATATATTCACGGAAATATACAAGGCCGCTATAGCGTAAATGGATAACGCGCCTGCCCCAGATAGGAAGAGATCCGTGGTTCGAATCCCGATAGCAGCCAAATATTTTTTCGTGGATTTGATTTTTCTGTATGTCTTTCTAAATGATTAATTAACTTTGTTCTGAAAAAATTGCAACTTATCAATAGGAATGTGTTCTTGAATATAAAAAAAATTATTATTATTTCACCCGAAGGCGACATCTGTTGCGTACTTGAGTAAGAAAGGTGACATTTTTATAGTAGCCATTAACGGGCTGAAAGAAGAAACGTGTTTTCAAATAAGCTAGATTGTTAGTTACTCGTGGTTATTATAAATTTTGGAGAATACGACCAGGTCTCACTCAGTCAGACACTAAATTCACAGTATACTAAGAACAGTAATACGTCTTCATGCAAACTGGCCGCTACCCATTAGAATGTGTACGTGCCTGCTCGGCGCCGTGTACGCACGCACTGTGACGCACACATTGACATAGAATATGGGGGCACAAGGCGGCGGCAGTGAGGGCCGTGCCTTCGGTGCCATTCGCGCTCGCAGCCGCCGCTTTAGAAAAAAAATGCGCTTCCTGAAAAAAATGCCTTTTTTATGTTTGTGGTGCTTTACTAAAAAGGTGTGTTGATCATCACAGAGACTGTGAGTTTTTAAAAGTCTACGTTGATGTTAATCAGCGTTCTTGCAATTTAAGTGCAGAAACCAGGTATACGAATTACAGAAATTTTCGGGTTTCGTGTCTACCTTATGCGTCGGAATCTCAGACGCTACGAGTTAAAAGAAAGGGAGTAAAAATAAAGTGACAAACCTAGCGTCAACGCAAGAGTAGGCTAATAACTCGCCGACAGGCCAGAGATAAACTACTGATCTGGGTACACTGTGCTAAAAAAATATTCCATACTGAATTTAAAAGAAGTAAGAAAATCGCGCGTACACAATATTTGTAATTAGTCTGCAGTCGGAGCCAACCTATGGAGAAGGTTCCAAAAGTTATATATAAGCTTGCACCATACAGGAGCTTTTATGTTCTAAGTTCCAACCGCATCTGTACTCCAGCAACACGGTGTTTCAAGAGACAATTTAATTCAATATTAAATCTGGATACCGCTCACATTATTTTACGAGTGTTCATGCTGTTTTGGATACGTATATCACGGATTTGTGGTTGGATAAATTTTGGACCTTGTACGAAACATTTTGATTCATTTAATGTCGGCCCGTTTACTACTACTGTAATGTCACAGGACGTGACCGTGGTAGGCAAATGAAAACACTAAAACAATTTCATCTTTAATTTATCACGCAAAATCACTGGAAACATTAAATTGGAGCACTCCTCTTAACTTGATAAGTCGACAAATATTTCAGGAATAATTTACACACTTATTATAAAATTTCTTAATTCGCACTTATTAACTCTAGTCACAACTGGTATTCTATTGCATCGATCACTTTCTCTAATATTCTGTTCAATTTTCGCAAGTAGGTGGGTACTTCTTTTACTTACTATCCTTGTAATATATACTGATCACACTACGTTCTCGTAAAACGGTTAAACGTCACAAATGACTGACGCCGCGTCGCGTGACGCCCTTGTATTTATAGGAGAAAAAATGACTTTCTCGATCTTTCAAGATTTTACGATAACTGCCTAGTCATTTTAAGAGACTTGTAGAGCGTTCCAGAGATTACAAGAGGCTGATGTGGTGTAATACCTGCCCGGAATGCTAGATGATCTGGGTTCGAATACCAGTAGCAGCCAAAATATTTTATTTTTGATTTCAAAATTTCACAGAACTTCGTGTTCTTGAATATAATGGAAAATACTTTGTTTTCACAATCTCTCAAATATATTTTTTTATTTTTTTGTTGTCTTTACTTCGATTTTTGAATTTAATTTTTAGGATATGTTGTAACCTGATGAAGGGATCATTGACCCCGAAACATGTTGGTAATTTCAAATAATGAGTGGCAAAACAAAGTATATTCTTATGAATTATATTAACAATGTCACCACAAAATCATTTTGCCTTTGACGAAGAAGCTAAACAAAATGATTTGTACATTTTTTTGTTCAATCAAAATTGTGCTATTTATCGCCCCTGGCGGAGGAATTAAGGTAACCGAATATTGCTATTGCAAATGGAGATTATATCGCAAACAATGGCGTCCTCGTTCCGTGTAATATTTCACAATAAATGTAAACAGCGCGGCGCAACAGGCATTGAAAGATGTCCCTTTATGCTTTCTTCTTTCAATTTGCCCCGCCGCCTTTCGAGCGTTTTCCTTTGGCGGGAAGCGCCCATAAAATGGCGTCGTTTGGCGCGCTTCTTGTTTGGAAAATTAATCACGACCAGGGGCGCACCGCGCGCGGCAACGTTTTCACTTTTTGTAATTTTCGGCCGAAAATTTAACCATATTTTATTTTGATTTTTTTCATTTTTTACGTATATTTATTTGAGACACTAATAGGATAAAAATGGTTTATACGATGTTTTACACTAATGTCACCTCAACCTTTCAAATGTCATGAGCGCGTTAACACGAAAAATTTCGCATGACACGCCAAGTCGTAAGCGCGATTGCACGCGATTTTCGACCTTTCGGAGTCGGGATTAAACGTGCTATTTAAAATCACTATGCCTTTTGTGGAAGACAGTTCCCAGCTTTCTATAGACGTTTCGACGAAGTCAACACACTTAAAGCCTGCCCCCTATTCTCTGTCGTAATCTCCAAGGAAAACATATTTGGCAGTTAAAAGGATAATTAACGAGTTATAACGGTTTTTCCCAATTTTAGTATCCCACACTCCTGTTGCACGTTGAAAAAACCCATCAATATCAAGGATCGCCAGGATTGTGGTTTTTCCCAATTTTACAATCACAGCAATAATATATATATTTTTTTGTATTTATTAGAGACACTAACAGGATAATAGGTACATGATACTCTAATAATAAAACATTATAAATGAAGACAATGCCCATTGTCCCAATTACAAGTGTCTTCGGCACGCTCTAGTAACATGTATTTTTGCATTTAAGTATATTTTACATGTACATTTATGTGTATTGTATATTTAGTGTTTGAATGTAGTGCGATTAGTATTTAATAAATAATTGATTTAATGGATCTATAGGTTCAGGTCATCGTTTAGAAAATGGATGTTGTGTATGAGTGAGTTTTTGAACGATGGTAAGGTATCTGCAAGAATATCAGCATCAATGTTAGGGTCAGCACAATACATATTATATGTGCGACATTGTGTGGGAGAACAGTAACCAAAATTATTAGTGTGCTGGCTTATTCTAACATCCAAAGTGATATTGTTCAGCATAGCGATAGCTCGTCCAATAGGCATAACCATCGGTATATTGGTTCTGTATATTGGAAAGTGAAGCAATCTTTGTTGACGCTGTCTTGGATAAATTATTAGGAACATAAAAACCAATGCTTTTTACTACCTTTATATTAACTCGTGGCGTCTGCTTGCTTGTTTTCTTGACGAAAAATCTTTCGATCGATTTTTAACCCTTTTCCCGTGATCCAATCGAGCTGAAACTTTGCAAGTAGACTCGTGGTGACGATCAAAGAGATCTTTCAAATTTTCGTTAAAAATAAATAATAATTATAGTATAATTTCGGATTTTTAAAAATTTTAATGATTTTTTTCAAATTGGAATCAATACAAACGTATGATTGCTACGAACGGCGTGGCGGCCTGATAACGTCACAGAATATTTAAAATTTGAATTACTCCGTCGGTAGGTATAATAGGTACTTCACTACGAATTTCGAAAATTTATGACAATTGGTTCACAGATGACAGCACACTTCGGTTTTTTAGGAAGAAATCAAATAATAAAGAGATATCTTTAGAGATTTTTGACATAGATATTTGTCCAGACGTGTTTCGTTTTCAGTCAATCAATTATTTAATTACATGATGGAAAACTTAATTTACAAAGAAAGGGAGTAAAATAAAAACTTGGTTTTTATGGGTTAGTTTTTTTTGATTTGAGAACATAACATCCAAAGTGATATTGTTCAGCATAGCGGTAGCTCGTCCAATAGGTATAACCATCGGCATATTGGTCCTGTATATTGGAATGTGAAACAATCTTTGTTGAGCTGTCTTGGATAAATTATCAGGAACATAAAAACCAATACCTTTTTTATTATTTAAAATATACATTTTACATAATAGTTAGTTAAAATAATATAATAATAATAAGGACACAAAGCCATTTGTTATATTTGGTTGAGTTTTAGCATTTTTGTCACTTCTATTTTGAAATTGTGAATATTCAATTCTTTGGTCTGTTGTGGTAGGTCGTTGTATAATTTTAAACTGTTACAAATTAGTCGTATTGTCCTTTTGTTGATTTGGCTCGAGTTATATGGTAGTTTTGAGCCGTTCTAGTGTAATTTTGATGATTTTTGTGTATTTTGTGTAATTTAATGTCATCGTAAATGAGTTTTAGTGTTTCGACTTTTGTAATGTTGTCAACGTTTAATTGCTGTGTTATTCGGTGAACCGTTTCAGTTATGTCAGGTATTTTAAATTCTAGACCATTTCAAGTATTTTATTTTGTTGTCGTTGGAGTCTGTTTAAGTTTATCTTGTTTCCGGTACTCCAGAAGGGTATCATATATCCTATTCTACTCTTAACGTATGCTTCGCATTATTTCAGAATCATTGATCCTGCGCGCAACAATCGATAAAAATGCATAATCAAATACACATTCCTTCTAGTCTCTAATCTATAGTCGCCAGGCACATCCTGGAGAAACTCGGTTGGGTAAAGCAAAGATCATATCTGTATTCCCTCATGAGAAGATATCTCAGAAATTTATTTTGTACTTTCTACCATAAGAGAGTATTTAAGCTCATGTGGCCCCCACTCTCGAATGTACTTCACACAGCAGTTTATACAGACGATACTCGTAGCTTTAGCTCTTAAAAGACTGTGCTGAAAAATACCTTCGGGAACGGTGGTGTAACACAGCGTTACCTGATTAAAAATTGGCATAGTTTTTAATATGTGATAAAATATATATATATACGATACGGATAAGACTTTTTAAATGTTCCTTTATGTAATTATATAAGGTAAATATACATATTTGCATTATTTTAGTAAATTATCATAAAATCATGGCATATCGGTCGCTAGGTCGCCTGCACTCCATCTTTGTCTAACACGTGTAACGCGAATCTATCGTACTCTTTCGATATTGTTTTCGCTTTCATCGAATCCCAAGCAACCGCCATCTCTGTCCTATATCCCATTCGTGCTCGATTTAACTGCGATATGCGATATTCTGCTCTCTTTTACTCACTGGCCGAAAATACGAGAGTAATGAATAAATATTTTTTAATTAAAAAATCCATACATTCGTAACAGTTTAATTTAGTCATTTTGATGTAAAAATGTCTATTCGATGATCACAAAAAATGTGACGTTTTAATTTTCGTAAATATGGTAGATATTTAATATTATCTGTGACATGTAGACCTACGTTACATCACCGACACACAGGAGTTAGTCTCGCGACATATTCATGTCACCCTCTCGTACGCCGCAAGAGAACACGACCTCCCGGCTCCACCACTGCAGGGAAGAGACCTAATTTTCCACCCGCGTGTCCACACCGCGATGCTGGTGCGGCCCTCGGAGTCGGCAGACGAGGTCCAGAAAGTTTCAAAGTTGGCAATGGGCTAACAAAGTTGCATTGTGGCGTACTCGCAGTACAGGGGTGTACTTCGGCGTCCCATCTGGTGTAAGGCCGGGGGTGAACTTCGGGGGGGAAGGATGCCGTGAGAAGAATAGGGGCGGGTGCCTCGCCGCAGCGTGGGGTGGTGCATGTGAAATAAGACACGATAAAATGCCTGACGCTCAACATTACGTCAAGCTTGTAATTGAACAAAAGTGCAACGTAACGCTTCAAAAAAATATTTTATTACTTGCTTAATAATATAAAAAGTAACTCATAAAAACCAAGTTTTTATAATACTCCCTTTCTTTGTAAAATATAACAACAATTAAAGACGAATTAAAACATATAACATAACACTAAACTTACAGTAATTTAATATATTTCTAAAATGTCAGATGTTTT
>JADDOH010016164.1:0-47496 GCA_016648135.1 Agrypnia vestita | reverse complement strand
TACAGTATACAGTATACTGAGCAGAGGTGGGTTATTATTAGCTAGAAAATAGGTACCTCTCTACTCCATACGTATTTATTTTTGGTAAGCTGGGCGGAGTATATTTTTCGCCATTAAACGGATGAAAATTTTAAATGATACACGTTTGATGTTCCGTGTTAGGTTTGATATCCGTGGGAAAACGAACAATAAATTGTTTATATCTGTTTTATAGCTTGGTGTTTGGGTCCACCACTCCTCCATTTGGGCTCGAACATAGAAGGCTGATAGAACCGTTTACTTCTAAATAATTCTCCGTTTTTCCGGCAAAAATTGAGCTTTGGTAATTTGCGAGGCCTGGTTTGTTTTTATGGCCAAATATAAAAAGGCCATAACGCAAAGTTATGCCATATTCACTAAACTCACCATTTTCGCAGAGAACTGGAGAATTTTATGTGTAAATTTTGGTATTAAACCTCAAAAAGAACTGATAAAAGTTGGAATGTCTTTGTGTGTGATATTTTTGTAATAAATATTGAGATACGTTTACTTTTTAGCAAAAATATCTTGATATCTAAATAAATTTACTTCATTATTTAGTCATTTTAAAGAAAGCTTAATTAAGCTATCTTAAAGATGTCTCATAGTGACGAAGCCTTTTATTTTTATTTTTTATATGGAAGTTTTTTTGGGTATTCATGTGTGTGATATATTTGTAATGAATAATGAGATACGTTTACTTTTTAGCAAAAATTTCTTGATATCTAAATAAATTTACTTCATTATTTAGTCATTTTAAAGAAAGCTTAATTAAGATATCTTAAAGATGTCTCATAGTGACGAAGCCTTTTATTTTAATTTTTTATATGGAAGTTTTTTTGGGTATTCATGTGTGTGATGTATTTGTAATGAATATTGAGATGCGTTTACTTTTTAGCAAAAATTTCTTGATATCTAAATAAATTTACTTCATTATTTCGTCATTTTAAAGAAAGCTTAATTAAGATATCTTAAAGATGTCTCATAGTGACGAAGCCTTTTATTTTTATTTTTTATATGGAAGTTTTTTTGGGTATTCATGTGTGTGATATATTTGTAATGAATATTGAGATACGTTTACTTTTTAGCAAAAATATCTTGATATCTAAATAAATTTACTTCATTATTTAGTCATTTTAAAGAAAGCTTAATTAAGATATCTTAAAGATGTCTCATAGTGACGAAGCCTTTTATTTTTATTTTTTATATGGAAGTTTTTTTGGGTATTTATGTGTGTTATATTTTTGTAATGAATATTGAGATACGTTTATTTTTTAGCAAAAATATCCTGCTATCTAAATAAATTTTCTCCTATATTAAGAATATAAACAGAAATTATTCGCAAATTTGATGCGAAGCCAGCCGATCAAATTCTTCATCTTAAAGGATTTAAAAAACTGCGTTGGAAAATTTGGTATCGGGATTATTTATTTTTGTGTGATGATCGTAGAAAAAGAAAAAGCAAATATTTAGTTTTAAAAATAAAATATTGAACTACGATGTCTATAGAAAACGGGTTACAACAATATTTTATTAATTAAATATATATTATTTTCACAATATTTTTGAGCGTATTCAAATTATTATTAAGAACAAAATTATAGGATTTTTGTCACCAGAGGGATTTTTATTATTAAATAAATATTTTAGATGTTTCACAAAAACGAAGGATGTATGTCATATATACATAAAAAAAATAATTTTATTTTTTCACGCCCATTATAGGCTTTTAGATGTAAAATTTTTGTAATATTTATACAAAAATTGATCAATCGGACTCAAAATTTGGAAACTTATTTTCTAGGATCCGGCGGGTAGCATAGGCGACATTTCCTCCGCCCGTTTTACTCCTTCCCCTCTTCCTGGTATATTTTCAATTCAAATCTGTACCGTTTGACCGATCGGACTCAAAATTTGCAAACTTATTCTTTAGGACCAGTCGGGTAATAAAGGCGACATTTCCCCTTCCCCCTCTAACCCACCCACTCCTTTGTTGTATTTTCTATGCAAATCTATACCGTTGCAATTGAACCATTATTTAACCCAATAAATTTATTTCAACTTAATCCTTAACCCGTACAATGCCGGATATGAACAGCTAGTTTATTAAAATTATTAAAATAAATATTATAAGAATGAAATTTGAATCAATATATTGTGATGTAATAAATATAAATGCTCTGTGAAACGGTCGATTTTAATGCATTCTTACATCGTTTTTTAATGTTAACCTACACATATAAAAGTATTATAGATTTTAATGTCGAAGATTAAAATAAGCCATTCAATATTGTACACTGTAGTTAATTAAAAAAAAAATGCAAATACATTTACGTCGGCCGCACACTGGATGCGTTTTCGTACGAAATTGAGTAATACGAATACGCAAGTACATTCCTGACCTTCGAAGTAGTATTGAACATCGCACACTGTACACGATTTAGTAGTGCGTGTACGCACGTATAGATGCGACGTCCGACACGATCCGGATTTGTTCGGAAAATTTTGCGATTTCGTACGATGGATATTGAAAATTTTGTCAATTTGACACATGACCACAAATGTTCGTGGGACCAAAGTGATTCAACTACGTGACCATCAGCGTAGATCGTGGTGGAAAATCTCTAAAGAACTAAAAAATACCTGTAAGTTAAATAATTTGGTTTAATGAAGGTGAGGTATAATTATGAACTCCGAACAAAAAACTTTTAAATATTTCTCCGATGTTATGAGCCCCATTGCACTTCGATTCTCCCCATTTGTAAATCTATTAGATAGATAGTCATGAAATTTGTCATTATTTAAGTCTGCCATAATAGAGTTTTCCAGAAGATACAGATTATTCATCTGACACAAACGTTATTGGAGAAATGCGAAAAGTAACTGATCGTGACCAACGCAAGACTCAATCAATGTGCGCGGTCCATGCGTACGAAAATAATTGTACGAATACGTACGTAATAATTCGTATCCAAAGTGCGACCGGTCTTTTATTTTCCAATTAAATTTTACGCGATTTGAGCACACAGGTACTTAATACATTACGCATGCATGAAAAATGAACTTTTTATATATGTTATGGTCGGCACCGCACCATGCGGATGACATGCTGCGTCTTTTCCGTCGCGTCAATGCAGCAAAGCAATTCAGTCGACCGATCATCCGCGTAGTGTGTTTGATAAGCGCATATTGTTTGGAAAGAAACGGCATTCCGCGACGGAAAAGACGCGGCGCAAGATGCGTTTAGTGTGGCGCCGACCTTAATCTTCACCAAATTAAATAAAATAGATGCCTTTTTTCTAATTCCTGGTTTATATTCACAATCATTAATCTGCAGTATTTAACGAAGTATAAGATATTTCTCTCCCTCCCCATTATATATGTTACGAGAACTGCATAATAATTTTTTTTAATCTTTTTATCTTTAATATAATAAATAAAAATAAACTTTGTTTTCACCACTTTTGTATTGAAAAATATCAACATGTTTCAGAGCCCAACCAGGATACAACATATAGTAATAATAAGTATAGACAATCAAAATATAAAAATTATATGGAAAATTAATAATAATGAAGTACACACTAACATTAAAACAAATTTAAAAGATAATTTAAAGATTTTACAAATAGTTATCTTAAAATTTGTTTTCAACTTGTTAGTATACAATTTTATTCTGACAAAGGAGTCTTGGGCTTGTTGATTTTTTCAATACTCAAGTAATGTCACCACAAAATTATTTTCTCATTTTGAAGAAACTTTTTAAAATTTTCCATCATTCAGAATCAGACAGCACATCTGTAGAGTACACTACGCCGTCAGAATCCCACCTACACACAGTACTGAGCAGTGGATGATCAAATCCCGACGGAAAATTGATTTATTTATTATGTTTCATTTTTGCGTTCGGATATGATTAAAACTCGCCTTTTTTGATAACCTTAATTATTTATATTATAACTAGTCGTATATCCGTGGAAAATCACGGAACATCGTTTGCGTCTTTGCTTAGCCCTAGAATATATTTATAGTATATTTTTGACGTTTCACGGACAGGCGGTGGCAGCGATTTGCGTGTCGCTTGCGCGTCCCAGGATCGGGCCCTACTTCCAGCCGTGTAATTTCTCGTTTTTTAGTCGTGAATTCGAATGAAATTACGAACGTTACAGGAAGTTATGGACAGACGGGCAGACAAAAAACAAATTTGCCCCGAAACATGTTGATACTCTCAACAAATTAGTGGTGAAAACAAAAAATAATCTTTTTCATTATCTTTTAAATTATTTTACAAATGTAAAATTGTTATAGTGGACTAATATTTGTAGGTAATCACTAATTTGTAGGTTATCATTATATCATAAATAAAATCTAAATTAGTAAGTATTAGACGAAAATAAAACATAATTCGATTTAAAGGAAAATAATCAGAATGTGCATGTTCAGAACATACAGAAGAATTCAAGCACTAAGGCTCTGAGCTTACTAGAAACAGAATCACCTGAGATGGGCAATGGATAAGAGGAAATAAATAGTGCAACTAAGGTAAGATTAACGGGGTAAAAAATTGAACATTATAGTAAAAAATCGAGAGCTGGTAAGCTGAAAATGTTTCTTTATAATAAGAGTAGCAATGAATTTCTACATTTAAGATGTACATTTACGAAACAATGCTAAAAAAAGCTGGATGAACAGGAAGACGAAATTTTTGGATAAATGAAAAAACTTGCTATTTATAATAATGAAAATCGGAAAACTTGAATATCACGAACTGTATATCCGTAACTTCCTGTAACGTCCATTCTTTGGTTCAAATTTACGGCTAAAAAACAAAATTACACGGCTGAAAGTAGGGCGCGAACCTCATACGCAAAATACCGTCGCAGCACCCTAGCAACATTGCTACCACCGCCTTTCCGTTGACTATCAAAAATATACTATATATACTAGGGCTTAGCAAAAAACGTGAATCATTTTATGTTTCGTGATTTTTCAGGGGTGTACGGCTAGTATGAGAATATAATTGAACATACGTGGAAACATTACATACAGATACTAAAAAATCTAGATAAATTCAGAGTAATCATGAAGAGTTCTTACAATTTCTTTTTTTTTACTAAAAATAAAATTCATTTTTATATTGAAATTTTTTTTTTATATTTGCCTAGCTGGAATTAAAAATACAAAATATTAAACGTTTCATATTAAGTTTTAAAAATACGGAATTATTCTTACAATGCTGTTATCGACTATATAAAATGAATTTTTTGTGATACTGAAATTGAACATTTTTTTCAATAATACATTCTGTAACTTGGTAAGGAAATTTGATCAATTTTAAATTATAAATATTTTTATAGATTATAAGAATATGAAAAAGCTTCTAAAATAAGTTTTATAAAATAGCAAATAATTATAATAAGATAATACATTAAGGGCTTTTATACGATGAATAGCTTCTTAATTGTTGAAATTAATGTTTTGGGGATAGGAGGTAGAAGTTTAAGGGAGAGTAATTGTTAGGTGGTGCCTTGAAGTCTGGATTGTTTGACCCGTGGAACATAAGGTTATACAAAAACATACACGGTTTAAATATATTCTTCTTTTGGTGTCATGTCAGGTCCCCCCAACGTTGACTATCATCCGAGAGAAAGCGTCCCTGTCCTATGCAGCACGAAACAGCTCTCCAACCCTTCTTATGCCCGTCCAGTCGCGTATATTGCGGAGCCAGGAAATTTGTCTCCTTCCAACACCTCTACGACCCTCTATCTTGCCCATAAGAATCAGGTGGAGCAATTCATATTTTTCTCCTCTGAGCACATGACCCAAATACGATACCTTTCGGATTTTGATATTTGTCAGCAACTCTCTATTCACTCTAGCTCTTTGAAGAACTCTTGTGTTGCTGACCATATCCGTCCAGGGTATCCGGAGCATTCTCCGATGTATCCACATTTCGAACGCCTCCAGCCGGTTCATGCTACTCACTTTGAGGGTCCACGATTCCACTCCGTACAGCAGGACTGACCATATATAACATTTGACCAGTCGCTGTCGAAGTTTCAGGTTAAGATTGTCATCGCAGAATATCTGTCTCATTTTGTTAAAAGCAGCTCGCGATGCTTCAATTCTGCATTTGACTTCGGTTTCTGGGTCGAGGTCTTCCGCTAGGATACTTCCAAGGTATTTAAACTTTGTCACTCTCTCTATACCAGCCCCATTCAATGTGAGGCGTGCTCCCGTGTGATCTTGCCTACTAAACACCATGAACTTTGTTTTACTCACGTTCATGTTAAGACCCAGTCTCACACCAGCCTCATTAATTCTGTTTACGAGTGTTTGTAAGTCTTCCATACTATCTGCCAGAATGACTGTATCATCCGCATACCTGATATTATTGACGTGTACACCGTTAACCTTGACCCCCAGTTCTATGTCATGCAAAGCCTCCTTGAATACTAGATCGGAGTATAAATTGAATAACATAGGTGACAATATACACCCTTGTCGAACTCCACGTTTGATTGGTATAGACTTTGTTGAGCTAGTTTCCAACTTGATGACAGCTTCCTGGTTCCAATATAGGTTTTTAATAATGTTAATGTCTTTGTCATCAATACCACGCTCTTGGAGCATCTTGATGAGGTCCGCGTGTTTCACTCTATCAAACGCCTTTTCATAATCAATGAAACACGCAAAAACGTCTTTTCGTTGGTCGCGGCATTTCTGCAGTAGCACATCTATTGCCAGTAACGCTTCTCGTGTTCTAAAACCACTCCTGAAGCCAAACTGGGAGTTATCCAAATCACATTCACATTTTAATCTTATTCGTGAATGTATAATCTTTAAAAATACTTTTAACACATGACTCATAAGGCTGATCAGACGATAATCCCCGCATTTTTTGGGGTGTGGTTTCTTAGGGAAAAAAAGTGATGAATGTAGATTTAAGCCAGTCGTGGGGGATGACCCCCGTGTCATAAATAATATTAAACAGCTTTAACAAGTACTCAATATTTTTGTCGTCAATTAATTTCAAAATTTCGGTAGGTATTTCATCCGGTCCACAGGCTTTTTTATTTTTACTGTTAGAAATAGCATAGAGGATTTCAGATTTCATAATTGCTGGTCCAGATTGTAATGCATTCAAACAGACTTCAGGTCTGTTATCGTCAAAAAGTGTACTTATATAGTTTTCCCACGTCTTAGTGATATCAGAGTCATTTAAGATCAGATTATTAGACTCATCCGTTAGACATGCGGGTGTTCGTTTTTTATTCAGGCCAGACAGTTGTTTTAATTTTTTATGTAAGTTGAACGCATCGTGCATTTCGTTTAGTTTCTCTAGTTCTTCGCATTGCTGTTTAACCCATTCCTCTTTTGCTTTTCTAATTTTTTGTTTGACTAATCTTTGGATAACTCTATATTTATTCGGATCATTCATAGCTTTTCTTCTCTGCTCCATCAACTCTAGAATTTCATCAGTCATCCAGCTCTTCTTTCGAACCATTTGACTGCCTTTTAGTTGATCATTAGAAATATTAAATATATAAATGAATTAAATTATTAGTACATAAATAGTACATTAAATAATTATTTTAAATATCTTGTGGTTAGTCATTTTAATCAAATTTATTATTTATTTTGTTAACGTAACCATTCATATCTTCATAATATTTATCTATTTTTCTAAATACAAAAATATAGCGGAATTTCTTTTAATTTTTGTACAACTTAGAGATAAAACATACACTTTTGGCTTTATTGACATACGCATATACTGTGATTCCTGTTAGTTCTGTGGCTGTCAAAAATCCTCTTTTATTTTATTTTTTTAAAAAAGCGTGATTATTTTGGAATAAAATATTGTTTTCTTCTCTTTATTCTTCGCCACAATAAATTTTATAACCAATTCGAATTGCGTCCAAGATCAGGACATCATCCAAGAATTTTTTTTAAATATATTCAAAGAACATTTAAGAAGTTTAAATAATCAAGGTTTTTTCTTCCTAACGATTTCAAAGAATATAAAAATTGGTATTATATATTTTAGTGTAAATAATGTAAGTCTTTAATAAGATAGTTTGAAATAGCCAGAAAAATTCATAAATAACTAAATTTAACCACCGATGACATTTTAATGTAAATTACCCATATATTTTATTTCAAACGTATTTTCTTATATACATAGTCAGGTACAAGAATTGTTAAAAAAAATGTCAAAAAACGGTAGTTTTTAAATTTTTGCTTATTATTTAATCGCCCTGATGAAAAAAAATGATACTTCTGCTTGTTTTCCGAGATGTCCTGCCATGTGGTCACGATTTTTCTAACTAACGTTTTAGATAAGCTTTGATGATAGAACCTGCAATGCGATCCGAAAATATGGAAAGAGAGCTCTAATGTAATATTTTTTATTATTTTATTTATTTATTTTTGCCATTTAATTAAACAATTTAAACGCAAGGATTTCATTACATTTTTCATATGTACATTTTAATTCTACTCTTTATTTATAATATTCTCTAAAACTAGTATATTTAAACTTTTCACAATTCACTGTAGAATTTTTTTAGTGTTATTAAAAAATTTGGAGGTACGTTCAATTTTTTGCAGTGAGTTTCGAAACTTAGATTAGAAATGTAATTTTATTTGTACTAGGAGGTCAATATATCTAATCTGTCTAATATATCATTCTTTCTGACATTCAGAATCTAAAGATAAAAAACCTGAGAATAAATAGTGTTGTTTTTGAAACCAGTTGGATCAAAATTATATTTTCAAAATACATAATCTCTTTGTACAAAACGCTATTAGGTGGCATAAATAATGATGCGGTTTATTAAATAAGAAGGTTAAAAAGCAAAAAATAAACATCTCTTTTTGTAACGATGTCCTTCACTAACGCTAGATGGCATTATTCTCACAGTCTCAACTCGCGGCTGAAATATATAGTAATAAGAGCACGTCATTTTTAGTAATTAATAAATTAATTAATGAAAATAAATACTTTGTTTTATTTGAATCTACAACTTAATGAATAATCAGCATGTTTCGGGGCTAATGATTCCTTTATAATGTTTTTTTATTTTTTTAATTTTTTTATTTTTATTTAATATTAAAACTACATTTAAATCATAATACATTTGTCTATTATAATCTAGTTAGATACATTTTATTTTATTATTTTGCCTCTCCAAAAATGAGACTTGCTCGTGTGCTTGGTGAGGGGCTTACACTTTATTAGTTTATTTTGGATTTGGCTTATTTCTTCCTTAGCTATATGTCTTGTTATGCATTGTCAAATTGTATCGATCTAAAGTGTTGATTTATTTTTTTCTTTAATTGTTGTAAGTCGTCGATTTTCTTAATATCTGTAGGTAGGTTATTGAAGTTTTTTATGCCCAAGTATATGTAGTTTTGTTGACACAGTTTGGTATTATATTTTGGGATTTTAAAATTATTTTTGAATCTAAATGACGTGTTTTTTTCAAATTTAGCAGTTATGTTTTCTTTAATTAGTTGTATAATTGACGTTTTATTGTAAACATTCTCTAATTTTGGAACTTGGAATTTAGAGAAAATTAATTGTGTAGAGAAGGTTTTTCTTTTTTTAAATATTACTTTTATAAATGATCTTTGGATTACTTTCACAGTGTTAATGATGTTATTATACGCCCCTCCCCATTCAATGATTCCATATTGGACTAGTGCATGGACAGAAGCGTAATAAACCATTTTTAAATTATGTATGGTTAGTGTGTTATGCAATCTTATGAACATATATATGCATTTCCTTATTCTTTTGACCAACTCGCTAATGTGGCTAATTATTGCTATTTAAGCTTGTTGGTTATTCAATAATTAATGGTTTTATAAAAAGTGCTTTCTTTTTATAAATAAGAATTAAAATGTAACCAAAAAGTAATTTTGCTATTAGTTATTAAATAATGATCTTGCATAAATTTTTCTTTTTTAGAAATCTTAATTTTTTTACTTTTCTTGTGCATATACACGTTGAACGTTATATAAAGCAGCAATCTCGTGTCATACAAGTCTCGTAGGTTGCTGAAAATTGCCTCGGCCCAGAATGGGGTTAAATTAAACGTGGCAGCTAAACGGAGTATGCACTCGCGCTCGCCGTATTCAGACCTAGCATACAGCCCGCATACATAATGCAACATGTTTAGGTTCAGCGCAAGGAGGGTTTATTATCAAATATTTCATGGGCTCGAAATTTGTTTTGTATTCATAGAAAATACCATCCGTAGAAACGTTCCCCATTAGTATAATACTTTCCTAGGGATGAAAGTAATAAAGCATTTATTTGAAATTTTATTACAATGATGTTGGGTGATATTATTTTTTATCGTATGGTAAAAAATTTATTCTCTACTCAACACTTGCTTTAAATTTAAAAATTCATAGTATTATTGGCATTAATGCCACGACCCAGCGAGTCATGATCATGTGTGTGGAAACTGTGTTGGCAGATTAATCAAGTTAAATCATCTTTCATCAGCAATTCAAGAAAGAAGTATTGTCGACCGGTAAACCGAGCTTCCTGTGCCCTTATCTTGCATTCTATACAGTCCACACTATCGTCCCCATTTATCATCCATTTCCCTTCCTTTGTTTTTTCATTTTTAACGCCGATGCTTCTTGGCCCGAGCGACCCAGGGATCATTCTTTTTCAATATTAATAAATTGAATTTTCGTTATATCAATAGTTGGCGTAGAGGTGAATTTTTGGTTATGGTACTTCAAGGTTGTGCCGTGTTCCGATGCATGTCAGTAATGTGCATGAGCGATATCTGTGCGAGAAAGAGACAACGTTATATGATGGCTTCACGCTAGAAAGTAATGCAACAACCGCGAATTATGCGGTTGTTGCATTACTAAATTAAAAAAATAAATAAACAAAAACGTTTATTTTTTTTATCTAGCCAAGTAGGTGGCCTCGAGGCTTGCTACATATTATCCCATATTTGTATGTTTTATGTGTGTGTGTATCAAGCAATTAAATGTATTTTATCTTATAAATGCTGATTTATTGGTAATGAAATGAAATGATGAAAAAAGTAAGTTATGTTAAGCAAATTATAAATTAAATAAGAAAGTAAAAAAGGAGAGAGTTAATTGCATTGACGTAGATACTATAATATAGACAGGTTATTCCCATAATAGCCGGCCTTAATATGTAGCAAATATCGCATTGAAAGAGACAACAAATCATGGCACACTTATTTCACAAACGCTCTGCGTGTAGACAGAAAAATCAGGTAATTTGAAGTATACTCATTCTTACAATAGTGTACGATAATCTGTTCATTTTTCCCTGGGACTTTTTTTTTCGGCGTAGCATCGCGCCTGATCACATAGAAGGTCCGTTCAATAACAAACGCAAGTAAGGCAATTACCTTACTTTTGAGTTGCCAAGATTTCACGCTTGTA
The DNA here is from genome assembly GCA_016648135.1 of Agrypnia vestita. Lineage (NCBI taxonomy): Eukaryota > Metazoa > Arthropoda > Insecta > Trichoptera > Phryganeidae > Agrypnia > Agrypnia vestita. Next base: position 36,027 of record JADDOH010016164.1, on the reverse strand, counting down.
ACGTATCTACAGTTTAGTATATCATTGGTTAATTGTATGTTTTTGCTTCTTATTATAGTCGCTATTGAAATGCCTGTTATGTAGTAAGGTGCCACAGTTCCTGACAATACGAGTTACGTAGGTTATCTGTTAACTATTTTACAAAAGATGTGTTTGTTCTTCTTGAGCTTTTAGCATATAAATAATTTGGTGATTTTTTCTTGCCAAGTAGAATTTTTGTAAATAATGTTTAATTGTATGGTTTCAATAATCGTTTCGAATTGTTGTCTATCTAATCCTACTAGCCATTCTGCCAGTTTTTTTTTTTTTAAATAGAGATGCGAACACGGAATTCGTGTCACATAAATATTCATACTATTTTCAAATTAAGCTAAACGCTTGTGCTATGAAAATAGGACTAACTTGCTTGTCTGGAGTGAGATTCGATCCTGCGACCTTTGGATCACGAGGCGAGAGTCTTTACCACAAGACCAACAAGCTACTCATACACACACACACACACACACAAACAATTGTTTCGTGAATTGATACTTGGCTTTTTTTTATCTCTTTTGGCGTTTTATTGAATATACCTAAATGGAGCCAAGTAACTTTGTGTCGCTGTCGAAAAGTTGTTTTAAATTTGGGTTCCATTTTACTTCTGTTTTCTTGCGTTCTATTACGCCTTTATTCTTATGTATTATTAAAATAATAAAATAAACCATTTTACTTAAATCATCATTTATTTTCTTCACGAACTTCTCTACTAGTTCACGAAACTACAAGAATATAATACACAAATTCTGTGAAAAATAACGTAGTTTACGTACATAAATGAGTAGCTTGTTGGTCTTGTGGTTAGGACACTCGCCTCGAGATCCAAAAGTCGCGGGTAAGAATCTCATTCCAGACCAGTCGTATTTTCAGTTTAGCTTAGTTTGAAAATACATAGTAAGAATATTGATGTGACACGTATTCCGTGTTCGCATCGCTATTCCTTTTATAAAAATAGAACTTTGTGGCCACGACTTTCCTTTGTAAACAAATTAGAATGAAAACTGCTTCATATTTTCAGAGTCATAAACCTTTGCGTTCTGAAGGTTCATTTTTATCCCAGAAAATAACAACTTATTGAACACTAGCTGTTAATAGCCGGCGTCGCACGGGTTAAGAATTAAGTTTAAGATAAATTTGTGATATATATATATATAATATAAATAGGGTGAACAAAGGTTCGATTCGAATGGTATACATTTGCATCAAAAATATATCAGGGGCGGGGAAGGGTTCGAAGTATAGGGAAGAAATGTCATCTATGTTACCTGCCGAGTCCTTAAGAATAAGTTTCCAAATTTTGAGTCCGATCTGTCAAACGGTACAGATTTGCATTGAAAGTATGCCAGGAGGAGGGGAAGGGTAAGAGAATAGAAAAGAATTGTTGCTTTTGTTACCCGCCGAGTCCTAATGAATGAGTTTCCAAATTTTGAGTTTGATCTTGCATCGAAAAATATGTCAGGGGTGGGGAAGGGTTAAAAGAATAGGGGGGAAATGTCGCACAAGTTACCCGCCAGGTTCTAAAGAATAAGTTTCCAAATTTTGAGTCCGATCGGTCAAACGGTATAGATTTGCATAAAAAAAACATGTCAGGGGAGGGGAAAGGGTATGAGAGTAGGGGGGAAATGTTGCATAAGTTACCCGCCGAGTCCTAAAGAATAAGTTTGCAAATTTTGAGACCGATCAGTCAAGCGGTACAGATTTGCATCTAAAATATGTCAGTGAAGGGGAAAGGGGTACGAAAGTAGGGAGGAAATGTTACCTTTGTTACCCGCCGGGTCCTCAAGCATAAGTATGCAAAATTTGAATCGAATCGGACAAACGGTGTGAATTTGTATAGAGAACAGACAGACAGACATTGAGTTTTATAGGTATAGATATTACTTGATTTTTTTCAGAATTTAATTACTATGTTCAAGTATCTTGTGTGTAGTTTTCTTGGATATTTTGCCGTATACATGTGACCTCTCCACCTAACATTTCTGATCCCATTGCAGAATCCTTTATCAGGGTTAATGTACATTAGCCTTGATGGTGGACCCTTCAATGGGATGCGAAACGTTGGCCAAAGAGGTCGTATATACATGGCAGAATATCCCAGAAAACTATATACAAGATTTCGAACAGCCTTGAAAACCTGGGAACATTTTTAGTATTATTATGACTGCATGCCCACTATGAACTGAATTTGTGTTTAAAATTATGGCGTATTTTATAAAAGTAGATTCTTGATTTATTTTTGTTTTTTTAGAAACAATTTAATTACAAGGAACAAGCGATTTTTTCATCACATTCATTGCCAATCCAAAAAGGCTAGAAATTAAGGACGATTTGGCGTTTGATTAGCAGAAAAACGATCATTCAGATTTGGCGACACAATATTTCAAAATTAAATTGAAATAATTGTTAATCAGATTGTAAATTTTTGGAATATCAAAAATAGATGCCGAGTTATTGCATTTTTCCTTGTTGAGTTGTTGAGAAATATTAAGTTATTGAAGAATGCCGAGTTATATGTTGAATAATAAAAGCGGGGTGTCTTACCTGCTCACTTAGTTTGTAGCCCTTGATGACACCGAGGCTAAGGTTAAATTTACAACATCAGAGTGCATCTGTCAATTTTTCGCTGTTGAAATCCCAGAAATATATGAATCCTAGATTACTTGATTGTTCTATTTTGCAGAATGCATGGACTGCGGTATGAAAATCCAACATGCATCGAGCATGAGAGAGGACAGTGTAAAAATAGGTTCAGAATTTTCATCATGGAGATCGAAAAATCGATGTCGCTACCGAATTTAAAAATAGATACCAGAGGTAATGCTTGAAATATCATACAGTAGAGTATGATATTAGAGTTCTTTTCGTTGTTTCGTTTCGTTGTGTTGGTGTTTATTCCTGTAAACACTAATGCAATAAAACAATGTGCGTCGTACGCACGGCTTAATCCCGGTTGTTTCCAACTGGATTAAAATAAAATATCGTTTAAAGCATAAATTTTTACGGAAACGGATCGTTTGATTGGTGGAGAACGCAAAAATCTATGCTTTAAATGAACTTTTACTTTAATCCAACTTGAAACAACCGGGCCTTACACATACTAATTTGATTGTCATTCTTAATTGAAAAGACCTACATACACTCTAAACATCATTTTCGTCACGAGATTCTAAAACGAAATCGAGGGTTTTCCTACACCCTGGACGTTTTAGAATAAATTGGAAACACCAAGAAACTATGATTATTACTTTCCTTTATGATAGTACACCAGCTACGACAATACACACATCAATATCTTCACGGGATTCTAAAATGAAATCGAGGATTTTTCTATACGCTGAAGGTTTAAGAATAAATTGGAAACACCTAGAAACTCGCAGAACACGTGTAACATACCAACTTTATATAAACAAGCGACGTTATGTCTACGGAAGTCTCTTTTGACAGGCAAGTGCGAGACCGTGGATCCCGGACGAAGATGAACGAACGAACTGTGATCTGAGTGAACGTAGAGAGTATAACGAGTATAAAAAAACATAACCGTATAAAAAGTACCTACGTACGGTTCTGCGTCGCTCTAAATATCGGCCAATTGAAGACATGATCGTGGAAGCGAGATTGAGATGGGCGGGACATGTGTCACAAACTTCCGAAGCGGGTCTTATATGGGGAGATAGTGGGCAGGCGAAAGGCCGAAGGACAGAAGAAAAATTATAAAGACTGTCTCCGAGAACCGCTGAGCTTATGTGGAGTACCTGAGAATTGGGAGCAGCTGACACGAGATCGTGTGAGCTGGAGGAGTGTTTGCTCTCAGGCTGATGATGTTGCGGCGGCCAGACGATTAAAATATGAGCAGCGAGCCGCAACCATGCGTCAACGGAACCGACCAATGCAACCTGACCCCTTCCTATGTGAAATATGCGGGAGAGAGTGCGCCTCTCGAATAGGCTATTTTCCCATCACAAGCTCATGAGAGGCGCAGAAACAACAATTAAGTCAGAATGGTGAGGGGATCCTCGATCACGAGGCTCAGCTACAACAACCTACGTACGGAAAATTCTCGTTAGCGAATCATGAAATAGTATTTCAGTAAAGATTGTATCCAATGTCTTTATTTATAAAGAAAATATAAATTGATTTAATGTGTCTTATATCGAATGCCACCGTCGCGAATCCGTAACCATATCCAAGTCTACACATAATAATAGGTAGTTTCATACATCTACAAAAATTCACAAGGAATATGACTATACAAGCATTGCCACAGTGTATAAAAATTTGCGAAGATGAACTAAACCCGTTCTTTAGAAAAAACGGTTGGTTCACAGCAGAAGAATGTCCCATCGCGTACATTAATACTGCATGTATTCTTGTTTAATTAAAACCCCTACTAAACAAAACGCATTCTTTAAAACAGATATTTTATTTTTATTTTGGTTCAAACCGAATCTATTAAGTAAAAACGTCTTCTTATTATAAAGTGCAACATATTAACTAAGATATTATACCTTAAATAATACTTTGTTTCACATTTTCTTAATTGTTAGACAATTTACAAGTTCATAGTATTTTTTTTTTACAAAGAAGTCGAATGTATTGGAACCAACCGAGGCATTAAGTTGGGTAGCAAGAAATATAGTTTACACAAAAAATTAGTATCAACGGAATACGAAATTGGAAAATTTTCTTTCTGAGGAACTGTGATAACGCTTAAATTAAATTTGAATATAAAAAATTGAGAAAATTATACTTAAATACCAATCAGCTGTAAACAGGGTTATTTAAAAAACATCAATAACCTCACAGGACTATATTCCTGCCTTGATTATAAGTAGAAATTGTTCAAGCAGCCATGGAGTTATGCAATATCAAAATTTTAATTTTTTTCAAATATTTCTGACTAATTTTTAACAAAATGTTGAACTATCATTACAATAACTTATATCGAATACGAAACATTCATACATTTCAATACAAGTTAAATAAAGTGACAAAAACCCTGCAGAAATTCCAATTGGAATTCGAAGGTATTTATTATTTTATTTGACTTGTATTAAAGGGAATGAATTTTTCATATTCGATTTAAGCTACCGTAATGATAATCCAACGTTTTACAAAAAATAAGTCAGAAATATTGAAAAAATGCAAACTTTGATGTCGCATATGTTCATATTGTTTTTAGGTCATGGTTGCTTGAAAATTTTCGACTCATAATCAAGGAAGGAATATACGTAGTTCTACGAAGTTATTAATGTTTTCCAAATAACCCTGTATAGCAATGAAAACTTATAGGCAGAAGTTGACGCTAAGACAAATATATCCATTTTTACTCCCTTTATTAACTCGTGGTGTCTGCTTGCTTGCCGTCAACAAAAACTTTGGATCGATTTTTGACCCTTCTCCCGTGATCCAATCGAGCTGAAACTTGGCAAGCAGACTCGTGGCGACGATCAAAAAGATCTTAAAATTTTCGTTAAAAAAAATTAATAATTATAGTATAATTTCGGATTTATAAAATTTTTTATTGGTTTTTTCAAATTGGAATCATTTGAAAAGTTTGATTTCAACAACGGCGGCCCGATAACGTCGCGGAATATTTTCTAAATTTGAATTACTCCGTCGGTATACATAATAGGTACTTCAGTACGAATGTCGAAAATCTAAATTGACTGACATATGTTTTTAGAATTTAATCTTCAAAGCATGAAGTGTCTTATCAAAGCTCAAAACATCTGATATTTTAGAAATACATTAAATTACTGTAAGTTTAGGGTTATGTTAGATGTTTTAATTCGTCTTTAATTGTTGTTATATTTTACAAAAAAATTGAGTATAATAAAAACTTGGTTTTTATGGGTTACTTTTTTATTTAATTTAATCTGATAATGATAATGATTTTAAGAAATATGATGAATTTTTACAAAATTAATAAATAATATTAGCTACAGATGTAAATATTTATTTTTTATGATTTTTGTGTTATCTAAGCCCGGCTTTAAAGCGTCTAACATATCCCCGTTGCAATTCACCCCGGTGGATGCACACGGGGAGCGGTACTCCAGCTAACTATTATTCTATCTTTTTCTATGGAGATGAAGCCTGATGCGGCATGAGTTTACCGAGATTACGAGGGGAAGATTGTAAAGTCTGCTTCGTACATCATAAACTTTTGTTCATTATGCGCGGTATAAAATGTCACGTGTGTTGAGGCATTATTCACCTTGGAATGCAATTAAGTTCTTCAGAAACGTAGTACTAATATATGTTGACATGTAGCAGACAATATTAATCACCCTGGGTAATATTTAGGTACTCGTAAATTATCCGTTCACACATAAATGTAGCACGTTTCAAGTAATAGAAATAATATTTTAATTTTAATTTTATAAGTACTAGCTGTGCTCGCGCGGCTTCGCACGCGTAGATTTTTAGTACACTATTTGGATCGTCATAGAATTTTCGCGAACCTTCTAGACCATTTTCCTTCCAGAACTTTCAAGAAATTTATCGAATGTACAGGAATCTTCTAGACACACCGACACATTCCGCCACTCAATTAAAAACCTTATAGAACTTTCGGGAATTTTATAGAACCTTTTCCTTCCAGAACTTTCTAGAACAGGTTTTTCCTAGTTTTTCTAGATTTTCTAGAACAGGAACCTTCTAAACTCACCGACACACTCGACGCGCCTATTTTGAAACAATCTGAAGTATTTGCGGCCTTCCCATAACAAAACAATGTGCTAGAAAGCACATTTTCGGCACCCACTCCCACCCACACTCAGTCATCCCCACCAAACTCGCATATTTTCGATGTGACACCAAGGGCTGTCCACCACCATAACCACAGGTGGGTGGTTGTGGCTGGTTGTGGAGAAAACTTGGCGAATAGGGAAACACGGTTTTCTTTATATATATATATATATATTGATTATGGTGTACCAGCCGTAAATAATCACGAAACATGGTGTGCATCTTTGCTAAACCCTAGTATATATTTGATGGTCCATAGATAGGTGCTCCCTTCCGCTTGCGCGTCCCAGGTTCGCGCGCTACTTTCACCCGTGCAATTTCGTTTATTTAACCGTTAAAAAACCGAATTAGAATGAAATAACTAACGTTACAGGAAGTTATGGGCAGATGGACTGAAAGACAGACAGACAACAAAATTATTATGTTTGATTAAAATTGTTTTTATATTCAATGTACAGGACCCATGTATATCATATGCACGGGTCGATTTTTTTGGTCATGGCACTCCACGAATTTGTTTGTACTGATACACACATTGGTGTGCGTTAGCGATATCCATGCAAGAAAGAGACCAAGTTATATGAGTCTCTTCACGCAAGATGGTAATGCAACAACACACTTGATATCAGTGATTATAGTATCGTATCGATTATGTACAGTGCGCGCAGAGTATTGTTGTTTAAATCTTTTAATTGATTGAAAAGTTCATTTGACACATCGATGATAGTAAAAATTATTAAACCATTTTTAAAATTGTACGAAATTTCTTGATAGTTTATACTAATATAATATTATACTAATATGATAAAATATATTCGTCATTTTTTAAAAAAAAAACTATTTTTTCACTTAATAGATTCAGCTGATGAAGGGCATTGACAGTATGGTTATCATAATTTCAATCTGATTAATATTATTTCATCCACTTCTTTTTAAATGATTAATTTATTTTATTAATAAAAAATATATACGTCAGCAACAGAACCCTTAGAGGCCGACCGATAGATTGTATACGCTCAGGAATTTACTGAAGAATTTATTTAGAGATGTTAAAAAATTGAATATCGAATAGAAACAAAAATTGAATAAAAACACTGTGGTTATGCATGAAATAATGTTTTAAGGCTGAATTGAATATTTATAAAATAATGAAATAATCTTAAAGCAATATTATCTTAGAAAACGATTCGATATTACATGTTTGATAAACGAAACTCTAGTGATAGGAGACACATAGGAAATTCGAGTATGAAAAAAAAAATTAAAAATTTCAAAATTAGAGGACGGAAATGATGATGCTGATAGTGTTACTTGATAAATTTGCTTTGATATAAATTAGATAATTATGTTTCATTATAAAGTAAATAACTTTTGTGTCAAGTGAAAATATTATTATTATAGAATATGAAGAATAAAGCACGCTTATTTAAAAAAAATACTACTTTTTATCTGAAAGTCAGCATTTCAGTCAAATAATAAACACCTTTTTGCATGTAAGAATCACTCTGTACGCAGAATTTTTTTTTAAATCCATGTACCTATATTATGAAGATTACCTATATTATGAATTTATTGTACCATGTACCTATATTATGAATTTTGTACCTATATTATGAAGATTAAAGCACGCTTATTTAAAAAAATACTACTTTTTATCTGAAAGTCAGCATTTCAGTCAAATAATAAACACCTTTTTGCGTGTAAGAATCACTCTGTATGCAGAATTTTTTTTTAAATCCATGTACCTATATTATGAAGATAACCTATATTATGAATTTATTGTACCATGTACCTATATTATGAATTTTGTACCTATATTATTAAGATTAAAGCACGCTTATTAAAAAAATACTACTTTTTATCTGAAAGTCAGCATTTCAGTCAAATAATAAACACCTTTTTGCGTGTAAGAATCACTCTGTACGCAGAATTTTTTTTTAAATCCATGTATTATATATGACAAAAGTACTTTTATTCGAATACAATGGAAAATAAATTATGAACCACGGTCACCGCATTTGTGTTATGCAGAATCTAATCCTAAAACTGCATGACATTTTGAATTGATTGAACGAGGTTTCCCTCTGATTGGTATTGCAAACTGCATTCGTTGTCTGCACAAAGGGTGGACAGGTGGACAGTGTGCATGACTGCGAAGTAGATTATGATGCGGGTCTACAAAGGGAAACCAGCGGACTGCTTGGATTTACGGACCCAGATCAATTCGGGATAATTAATTTGGTGGAAAAAATAACGATGCTTGTTGCGATAAATCGTTGATCCCATTTCCAATTCCCTAATTGGAATCTTTTGACCTTTAACGATAAATGTTATCTTTTTTTAAAATTTATCACGTTTTTTTAATAATAGACAATAAGACTTTTTTTGAATATCAAGGAAAATAGCGATAACAAGTTTTCAGTATCTCTACCACATGAAACATAGTACAAATATGTATGGAAAAATATTTGCATTTTAAACCTAATTCAATTTATTTAAATGGATGGAAAATATAATACACTATGAGTCAGCTACCGCTAGACTTACGTACGTAAGAAGGATTGGATATGGTTAAGGTTTTCATGGCCACTCAGAATCTTCTGGTTTGAGTCTTCTGGGATATTATGCCGTGCTAATACGACCTTTTGGCCGAAGTTTCGGATCCCATTGCAGGGTCCATCATCAGGGCTGATGTCACATCATGATAGACCCTGCAACGGGATCCGAAACGTCGGCATAATACCCCAGAAGACTCAAACTAGAAGGGTTGGATATTATGAAATTTGAGTTCGGGGTATTTTAGCAGGTAATACTGGTACTATAAAATAAGTTAGTAAAACAAAAAATCAAATCTGCTTTCATATGTTTAACTGGAAAGTACCTTACACTCATATTAATCATTGGATCTCTATAATAATCATGTCTGGATTTCATATATTTTATTCAAGCCATTATTTAACAATATAACCCTATATCTTATATTATTGTAACGTGTTACATATACATTTTTTGTAGCTATATTACCTGTTATCTGTCAGAATCATAGGATGTGGGTGAATTTAAATGTGTATGAGAAAAAATGTGAGAAGTATTATCTATTATTTATTTATGAATATTAACGCAAGTAGTTAGTTGTTTTTCCACTGCCAGTTTTACAAAATAATCAAACGTTTTGATTATTTTAAAATAAAGGAAGTGTACATATTATTTCTAAATACATGTATAAAATAATAATAAATAATGTATGAAAATATTGTATACATTATTTAATATTAGATTTATAGTTTAATTGCAGTAGTTGTGTAAAAATTTGTTCTTTAAAATGCGTGTTAAAACTCCACAATGTAGTACAACAATTTGTGTAGCACTGTGGAAGAATAAAAGCGAAATTGGTTCTGGTTGATCAAGATCTATTCTAAAAACAGACAAATGTATACAAGAGTCATCAATTGTAGATGACACTCAAATGTTGGAAAAGCCACATCGTGTGTATAAGCGTGGAATATCAAAGCGACTAAATGTATCTGCATTGGTTTCGATAAAAGCATGAAAGCCAACATTTTCGTTACTCTGGAGATATATTTGTCGAATAGTAATATGCAATCCAAAATAATCACATAATCTTTAATTTCAGAATTCTCAAAATTTCAAAAAATCCTCACTCCTCCTCTCTTTGTTTCCATTAAATCAAGCTTCACCCCGGCCACCCCCTCCCCCACATACAACCGACCCACCTCTATCAGTACCTAAAATGTTTTAGTTTATATTCTCACCTGTAGATGAGAACATCTGTGGCTCTCGAAACCAGTCGTGTATAAATTGAAATCAAAAGTGGTCTTACACAAGTAATTTATTTATCTATAAATTGGTGATTTTTCGCATATTGTGATGAGTGCAGTAAGTCACTATGTAAATTACGTCAAATTTTAATATTTTAAATTTGAGTGAATTTAATTTTGATGTTATTTGTAAATAATAATACATGAGTGTATAAGAAAGAGTAATATATGTAGTAAGTATAGATGTTTAAAAAGTGGTCCTGAAAATGATGCCTGGGGAACATCTGGCATGATGAGTACCTGATCATAGGCCCATACAAATTGGTGCCCATAGTTGGGTCTCGTCCGTAATATAAAGGAAAAAATTCTGAATAGATATCGTCTCAATAGATAATAATTGTACAACGCGTGAGTCACAAAAAAATTTATAGTTTCATATCTGACAAGTTTTCATTATATTAGGTCCTTACATATGAAATTGGCGTTTGTATGGGAGGAACATAAAGCCGATTTTTTTTTATTATAATATATTTATTTAATCAAAGTATGTACCATTGCTATCTATGCACTTTTGCCATCTCATAGGTAGTTCATCGATCCCTTTACTAAAGAAACCATTCGGACGGGAATCAATAAAATCTTTGACGGCGGTTTGGACTGCCCCATCGGAGTTGAATTTTTTCCTTTGCAAGAAGTTATCCAAATTTCTAAAAAAATTGTAATCTGTTGGGGCAAGGTTCGGAGAGTACGGTGGATGTCTTAGACATTCCAATTGAAGCTCCACTAATTTGGTAGCCGTCTGTTGTGCAGTGTGTGGTCTAGCGTTATCATGAAGCAGCAGTGGCCTAGAGCGATTAACCAGCCTCGGTTGTTTAGCAGCTATCTTTTCCATCATGGTTTGCAGTTGCTGACAATAGACATCTGCCGTCATCGTCTGGCCAGATTTAAGAAAGCTGTAGTGAACGACACCAGCACTATTCCACCAAACGCTCACAGTAACTTTTTTGGAGTCAATTTTCGCTTGGGGCATGGTTTGGCTGGTTTGGCAGGGTTCAGCCATTGCGATGAGCACTTCTGACTATCGTACAGGATCCACTTTTTATCACAGGTAATGATTCGATTTAAAATCCCTTCATTATTGTGCCGGTTGAGTAATGCAACGCAGCAGTCAACGCGCGTTTGTTGATTTGCTTCACTCAATTCGTGAGGTACCTACCTTTCAAGCTTTTTCACCTTACCAATTTGCTTCAAGTGGATTAAAACAGTTTTATCACTAACACCGCAGCCTGCAGCTAACTCGGATGTGGTTTGCGATGGATCCGCTTCCACAATAGCCTTCAATTCTTCATTATCAACTTTGGTCTCCGGCCGTCCACGGGGCTTGTTCTGCAGGTCGAAATTTCCAGAACGAAAACGTTGGAACCAAAAACGCACTGTGTTTTCTTTTGCGGCACCGTCGCCATACACATCATTAATCCTTCGAGCCGTTTCTGCAGCACTGGTGCCACGGTGGAACTCGTACTCGTAAATAACGCGATATTTCAAGTTTTTCATTTTGTAAACTGAGTGACGCAAAGAAAAAAACAATTGAGGAAAAAACAAATAAATTATAATTTTCAAAACACAAATACATGAGTAAATAGCTGTATAAATTTGGATTTGGAATTCCTAACCAAAGAGAAGATTTTTGAGATCAAATTTGCCAGTACGGCAAAACGCCAATTTCATATGTAAGGACCTAATATTTATGTATTATGTTCTTCTTTTTCATTTTACTCTCAATAAGATTATTTGTGATCATAATACTAATTATTATGGATAATGGCATTAAAGATTTGTTGTCACCTATTTTGGTCCATGGCATTTTATATGTATTCTGTTATGCTGTATTACAGCTATGTTTCGGTTTTGTCGAATTTTTTTCAGCACCGTGTTAAGGTATTTATCCCGTTTATGTCTGCTTCGTAGTCTTATCCATTAACGTACAAACAGCCGAGTCCTAAAAATAAGTTTCCCAATTTTGAGTTCGATCGGTCAAACGGTACAGATTTGCATCGAAAATATATCAGCGGAGGGGAAGGGTTAAAATAATAGAGGGTAAATGTCGGATATGTTACCCGTCGAGTCCTTAAGAATAATTTTCCAAATTTTGGGTCCGATCGGTCAAACGGTACAGATTTGCATCGAAAACATATCAGCGGAGGAGAAGGGTTAAAATAACAAGGGCGAAATGTAGCCTATGTTACCCGCCGGGTCCTAAAGCAAAAGTATGCAAAGTTTGAATCGAATCGGATAAACGGTATATATTTGTAGAGAACAGACAGATAGACAAACAGACAGACATAGAGGTTAATAGGTATAGATTTTCTATATTATGTTATCTATTTTATATTTTGTTATTTTATTTTATATTTTTCTATTTTCTGTTCCTTTATATTTCGTTTTATATTGTGTTTTTTCTTTTCAAATATGGTTTTGTTTTTCAGAAATGCATCCCAGAAACAGTGGTATGGCCTGCATCGTAGAAAAGAGACCACTATAGCATTTAAAATGTCAATCTAGGCGGCGAAGCAGTAGGGCCGATGCGGGAGTTTTTATTCGTATCAGCCCAGCCCTGAGTCTGTAGTGGTACCCACTTCACTGTCTTCCTTTTTATAAACGTACTCGTAAAGAAATAAACTATTGTTTCTGTAAAATAAATTGAAAATAAATGATATACCTGATGATGAGAGGGACTGCTCCTCTCGAAACTATAGTAAAGTATAGAGTAACTTGTTGGTCTTGTGGTTAGGACACTCGCCTCGTGATCCAAAGATCGCGAGTTCGAACCTCGCTCCAGACTAGCAAGTTAGTCCTATTTTCATAGCACAAGCGTTTAGCTTAGTTTGAAAATAGTAAGAATATTGATGTGACACGTATTCCGTGTTCGCATCTCTATTTAAAAAAAATAAAATAATTTAATAGCTCATATTGTGTGTGTATATTACAAAGTAAAGTTAAACATATTTTAACTTATAATGTTGCACCACGAAATATCTGCCAAATCTTTCAATGATATGAAAATAAATGTTTCACACTTTTTAGGATAAAGTAATAAAATATGAGAATTTTCAAGGACTAGTTTATTTTAATCTGAATACATGATTATGGCTCCCTTTATGATGTTATATAATGTAGTCTACCACTCCGATTAATAAAAGTACCCTTTTTGTTAAGCCTCTTTTCATAACCTTCTGACTGCCTACCTAAAGGATCAGGCCTAATGGATATTGGGGTAGATTGGGAAATTTGTATGTGGACACTAAAGCTTATGCTAAAACTCGGTTGGTGTAAACTGTGAAGAATTCTCCAAAAAACACCATTGGCCAGGTCATATTTATTATAATTTTTGTCAGTTAATTTAGGGTAGATTAATGTAATGGTAAAAATTCTCCAGGAAAATTAACATTGTGTGTCCCGGCGGTAACTGATATATATATTTTTAAAGAAAAGTTTTTTCAGTATCTATTTTTTATATTTGATATAAATTAACTTTGTTAAAACACCTATTTATTGAAAAAAAATCAACATGTTTCGAAGCCAATGCCTTCTTCCTCAGGATAACAAAAATAATATTTAAAAATCGAAGTATAGATCAAAATATTAAAAAGTTATATTTGAAAAATGATAATATAAAGTACCTACTTAACATGTAAATAAATTTAAAAGATGACTATTAGCAAAAAGGACCTGATTATTTAAAACATTCAATTTACTATTTACACTCTTTCTTATTTCCAAAATTTCTAATTTATCAGATTGTGATTCTGTATAATTTGTATGCAAAATTTGTAAACCCTTATTGATATCAAAAGAATGACCCATAACCAAAAGATGGTTAGCAAATTCGGAATAATTATTACTATTCAAACACCTTAAGTGTTCCTTAACTCTAATTTCAAAATTTCTACACGTTTTTCCTATATAAAAATAATCACAATCTTTAGAAATTAATTTATAAACACCCGATTTTTTAAAAAAATTATCCTTATCTTTATTATTTATCGAAACATGCTGAATTTTTTTCAATAAATGAGCGGTTTTAACAAAGTTAATTTATATCAATTATAATTCTGTTACCACAAAATAAATTTGCTATATTTGAAGTAAAAGTATTTTTTATATATTATTTACGAAAAAAATTATTTCAGTAGGTACATTTTTCTATTTGATTCAACTCATTTATTTTACTTAGGGTGGCGCAGCGTCAGTCTCGTAAACTAGCATAATTCACACAGATCAAACAACCCGACCCTATAAACACCACACAGGGAATGCCAACATTCGACTGATATGTTCCATGTTTATTTCAAGTAACGTGCTCACCCGCAGGGTGGACTCATATCATGCGATGCAAGAGGATAGAGAGGGGTTCGTTTGGGATAGACTTTAATCAATTTTTTTTCTCTGTATTACCTAATCAAGCATCCACCGGCATGAAAAACGATTCTAGTTTGTACTGAGGAGAAACATAACATCATAATCGACGAAAATCATAATAATTTTAGATTATATTATTGAAAAAGAAATCGAAAGAAAAAATGTATGAAATAAAATGAATTATAGAAGTCTTATAGAGACGTGGATATTTATATGGGAAACGTATATGGAAGTCTTAAAGGGTGGCCAGGGCTTAGGACTTACATGATTTGGCTTAAGTGATCATTTTACGCAATGTGAGGTTCAATAAGTTTAATAATTCATTATGATATTATCCCTTTTAAAGTAATCCACATCGAATATACGAATACTTAAGTTAGCATTTTTTTCTAATTCAAACACTTATAAAATGCTCTTGATATATTATATCTTTCAGCGATTTTGTCATCATTTCTCCTACGTTGCTTTGTTTTTCTTAGTTTAGTATTCACAAATTGTTCGTCCATAATTCTCGTATATGGCCTAAATGATGCAAATGATATTTTTATTGGCAGTAAAAACCTAGTAGTAAAAAATAATAAGCACATAAATGACATCATTCAAAAATTGCTTAGCAATTTCTTTCGCTTGTTCCTAAAATCACATATTTTACATTGAATTGTCAGTCTACAGGATATAGTTTTCGCTCTTGCCAGACAAAAGATAGAAAGATCTCTTATTCAAAAATATTTAATTATTTTAAGTCAAATTATACCCTACAGGCTTGGGGTTGAATTAAAAGGATGAAGAGCTTAAAAATTTATAAAGCCTGGCTTATATTTTTAAAGACCGTCCATTAAGATACGGCTCAGTCAAATAATGAAGTCTTTAAAATGAAGTTTTTATACTCGCTCCTAATTAACACGCCACTAAGACTAATTCAAATATTTTCAAAATAAAAATATTTTGAAATATAAAAAAATAATTATTTGACTATAAATAAATCTAGAAAATTTCTAATTATGATTGCATTTAATAACAGTACTCCATTAACCAGTTACACTCTCCAAAATAACGAGTTATTGGTTACTTTGGTTAAATCATTAATTTAAATAAGTATACACTTACTGAAATATATTTTGGAATCATTACATGTAAATATTGGAATTATAAATAAATTTTTTAGTATAATATTTTCCTAAAAATATATTTTAATTGAATCAAATGAAAGTCAACTCATTATTTGGTATGTGGTAGCGTGGTAGAAAATGTAATCTGATGAATTCATAATATATACCCGTATTATAATTGACAAAATTTACAACATTCACAATACACCACAATCAATCGTCATTATTTTACAGAATTAATTAATTATTCACCATATTATTTAAATGTGTTTTATCGATAAACAAATTTAAATACTGTAGATTTTGCGATTCATATACAGTGTTAGTTTATTTCTTTCCGTGTTTTGTTACTTCTTACATAATGGTCCAATTAGGGCTGGAGTGCTTATGTGAGTTATAAAACATTTACAAAGTTATAATCACATTCTATTCAATTTTTATCCTTACATTAAATAAATTTGTATTACTAAAGGAAAACGTGATTTTCGGCTACGCGAATATCAACGATAGAACGTAGAAGTTAAAAAGTCCTTGTCGAAATTAGATTTTTTTTTTTGTTGGTTGATAATATTTGTCAATGTTATCACCCAACCAATAAAACCAATGCAATATCTTTAATCTGTCATTATAAAAAAGATTAAATATTAATATATATATATATTATATATTATATATATATATATAGATATATATATATATATTATATATATATATAATATATAAAAGAAAACCGTGTTTTCTTACCCGCCAAGTTTTATCCACAACCAGCCACAACCACCCACCGGTGGTTATAGTGGTGGATAGCCCTTGGTGTCACATCAAAAATATGCGAGTTTGGTGGGGGTGGCTGTGCGTGGGTGGGAGTGGGTGACGAAAATGTGCTTTCTAGCAAATTGTTTTGTTATGGGAAGGCCGCAAATGCTTCAGATTGTTTCAAAATAGGCACGCCGACTGTATCGGTGAGTCTAAAAGGTTCCGGAAAAACCTGCTCTATAAAGTTCTTGAAGGAGAAGGTTCTAGAAAATTTCCGAAAGTTCTATAAGTTTCTAAGCTGAGTGGCGGAATATGTCGGTGTGTCTAGAAGGTTCTTGTACATTCGATAAATTTCTTGAAAGTTCTGGAAGGAGAATTTTCTAGAAGGTTCGCGAATGTTCTATGACGATACAAACAGTGTACTTAAAATCTACACGTGCGAAGCCGCGTGGACACAGCTAGTTAGTATATACATAGATCAATATTCTCCCAGTTCATGGGTTAATACTATTTCTACTGATTTAAGAAAATCACGAAAGTGAAATATACAAGAGGATGGTTGCTCATGGCAGAAACACAAGAAATGTTAAAAAAACAAGCTTTGATTGTTTCGAGAAAATGGAAAGAGAAAACTAGAGTATTTGTATCCATGCTATTGAACGAACTGCAAGGTTTTCAACATGAGTCGACTCCAAAATTGTTTTTGGAATTTAGAAGGTGGTTGATGTCAAACGACATAGCCTATCTGTGAACAAATGTATTTTTGAATGTTATTATATTTGAATGTTATTATTTGTTATGTTCAAAAATGAAATATATTACTATTAATATTAATTTTGTAGTATTAATTTTGAAAAAGTAAATGTAAAATATAATATTAATTCAGAATATTTTGAGTTTGTTCAAATCTTTCAGAACAGTGCTGGATTTATGTCACAGAGACATTATTAATCAATTAATGTATATTATAGATATCTCACAGAGACGAAACTGAATTTTTATTATGGGAAAGTAGGTATAGAAGTCATTTGGGTGTACATAGGACTTATGACCTATCTTTTTATGGTTGGCTTAAGTGATCACTTTACACAATTCTAACATTCGCCATTTCCACCCATGATAAAATATACCATGCTTATTCATTTTTTGGAAGTTGTATATATGTTCAAATTGCGTGGAAAGCTTTCACATATGAGTTGTAAGAGCCTTTCCATGCGGCCTGTACAAAGCCATTTTCATTCCCCTAGATCCCCACAGATGTCGCTAATGAGAAAATCTACATTGATTATTTTTTACGGAATTTTATTATAATATTAATTGTAAAAATGAATCCTGGAGACAAACGTCTCTTTAAGAAATTTTGTGGGGCTAGTGATGATCAAAAAAAAAAATTATATGGAAAATAAATAGTTTAAAAAAAAAATTGATGCCGTTGCTAAATGTGGGTATCTATCTGGACCTGTCGGGACCAAACAAACTAAGGACGGTAATTGTATAAGGCATTTAAAGAGACGTCCGATGAAGCTCTCTCGCACTAATGCACCTAACGGGGTAGTATCGACTAGTGATGAGTAGAATTCTTCTATCGATATGTTTTATTTCAATTTATTTTTTCACTACTTTTCGGTTTCTATAGTAAAAATCGTGGTACCTAATTTTTTATTACCATTGTGTAACAAATGCCGCTATGCAGTGACATGCACAACAAACATGTTAAAATACGAAGATATAAGTTTTAAAATAATATAATGATCACAAATGATCTGAAGTAGATTGCCATTTTCAAAAGTATTATTTAAAAAACGCATAAAAAATTGCAATAATTTTTTTTATAGTGCAATCGAGTGATCACTACGAGTAGTGAAGTCACGATTTAGTCGTTTAAAATTTTCATAGTTCTATTTCCATGATATAGCACTGTCTTTTTTTACATATAGCTCCAAAAATTTTTGAAGTTCCATATTTTCAAAGATGTTAAGGTAATTTTCATCTTGTGTACCGTCAGAAGTGTGCAAGAACGATATCTATACGAAAAGGTAATAAAGTTATATGACCGCTTCACGATAGATTACTATGTAATAATGTACTTGGTGCATGCAATCGATTATGTTAACCGCACACGCAGTGCTGTAGCTTTCAATGAAATGTAAATTTAAAACATAGAAAATAATTATTAAGCCGTTTTTAAAACTATCTGTGAAATTTTTGCTGGTCATGAATGGGCGTTACACTGATCTCTTATATAATTTTAGATAATCTATTCAAGTTTAACAAAAAAATATTTTCTTCACCCACTAGTTTCAGATGATGAAGGACATCAACAGAATCATTATTATATTATTTCATTGCTTATCTATAAAATAATATTGGTGAAAAACATAAGATTTCAGTGCCCTCAACAATGACCTGACTAACCTCTATTTTGGATATTTACGAAATTGTTATTCCCAAATTAGCATACTTTTCTGTACGTTTCTTTCATAGAAAACACCCATGTTTAGTATAAGATAAATATGATTTCATTTTATCAATAAAATCAGTAGCAACTCGTAAACAGAAATAATGTTTTGGGAGAAGAATCACATTTTTTAAATCACGTAGTATCTCTAAAAGCCATAGAAATTAGAGGATCACTATTATAACTATTTATAAATTATAATGTACTTGAGATAAAGTGAATGTTAAAGTAAACAAAAAATTTAGTAGAAATAAAACTGTTCAAAATGGTGTACCGCAAGATTCAATTTTGGGACGATAGTTGTGTGTTATTTATGCCTTTCAAATTTATTAACTTTTTGTCATTGTATTTTCTTTTTCTTATAAATGATACTACTTTAACAAGGACTCACGACAATTTAAAACATACTCATTATGGCTTATAAGTATATATAAATGAACTGTTTAAATGAGATTCACAAAAAATACCAATAAAATAACATGCTTATTGTAAACTATTACCTCATGCTATTATAAAATATGGTTGCGTGTAACTTTGCTTGCACGGTAGTAATGAGTCATTGTAAATATATTACAACTGAATTTGTGAAGTCGTATAAATCTTGGTTTACTTTTTGGAGACCACTTCAAATGGAGCTTGCAAGTAAACGAGATTTGCGATAATCTCAGGTCACTATTAGGAAGATTTTACAAAATACACCACGCAATTCCAAGGCCTGTATTACAATTATTTATCTTTGCTCAAATCTTTATTGAAAAATGGTTTTCGATCATTGGGTCACTTGTGTTACTCTAATATAAAGCGGATCCAAAATCTTCAAAAAGCCGTAATTATAAAAATTGTAAAACAAAAAGTTTTTTAATCGAGGCAAAATATTAAATTGTTGAATTTTTCCGAAAACGTTCTTTCGGTGCACAGATAGTTCCCGTTCTTATTTATAAATAAATCTTTAGTAAAGAATTTCTTCAAAAAGAGCAAAATGATATTTTGTGAAATTATTAACTATAAAAATGTCCTTTGTTTTCACCACTTATTTATTGAATATAAGTAACAACATCATCATTTTGCTATAGATCATTCTTTTGATATTAATAACGGTTTACATATTTTACACAAAAATAAACAGGATTATAGTTAGCTAAATTAGAAATTTTGTAAATAAGAAAAAGTGCTGATAGTAAATTGAATATTATAATTGATCACGTACTTTTTACAAATAATTATCTTTTAATTGATATAAATTAACTTTGTTAAAACCAAATATAAATTAACTTTGTTGGTTTTAACAAAGTTAATTTATATCAATTATAATTATGTTACCACAAAATAAATTTGCTACATTTGAAGAAGAAATTATCTTTTAAATTTGTTTTTAAACTTTTAGACACTTATTTATTTATTAATTTCCCATATAGTATTTTTATTTTGTAATTGTCTACACTTAGATTTTTAATTTATTATTATACATTGTGTTCCGATGAAAAGACCATTGGCCCCAAAAAAATTATATTTTTAATAAATAGGAGGTGAAAACCGAGTCAAACAAATTACATAATTTTTTAAATAATTATATAAAAAATAAGCTATAAATAGAATAGTTTCAATAAAATCAACAATAAGTATGGATCGAAGATTTCGAAATATATTGTTCCCATGTTAAAAAATAAACTTTTATCTTTAATCCTACTTTGAAGGAGTTAAAAAGAAAATGGATAATGCTTATGTATTAATGTAGAACAAATTGTTGTGAATAATTTAATATTATATAAAATAAAATAATTAACTTCGTTTCAAACCAAAGGTCCTTTCTTCAGGAGGATACTAAGTATGCTGAAATCTAAATAAAAATTAAGCAGATATTGGAAAGTCATAGAAAAACAATAACAAAAAAAGATATATTATTATTATTCAAGCATATATTATTATTAAACGTAAGAATTAAGCAGAGATTAAAAATCAATAATTTATGCTAAAATGAATAGTTTACTATTTCAATTTCTAAAATAAAAGAGAAAAAAAAACGCAACCATCACACCCATTGCCAACGAAGAAACACACTGGCTTTGTGGCAAGAACACCCCATAGGGGTGAAACGCCAGGAAAGAAGAAGAAGAAGAAACAAAAGCATAGAACAATCAAAGATATATAAACAAATTGTTGCTTAATAAAATAATATATTTAAAAGGCGATTGTTATGAAAAAGGGTTCGATGATTTATTATGTTTAAAGCACTATTAATGTTTTTTCTGATTTCTAAAATCTTTTAATTTTTATAATTGTACATCACTGGTATTTGTATGTAAAATTTTAAGTTCTTTGTTGATATCAAAGGAATGATAAGTTTCAATAATTGGTTGGCGAATCGTTTACTTACTGTTTTATTCATTTTCAGTATTAAAATATCTAGTAATATATTTTGTAGGTCTAACTCATTAAATTATTTTGTAATTAAAATTTCATAATTAAAAAATAAATAAACATAATCGTTAAAAATTTCAGTAAAAAATACGCACCACGAATATTTTGATCCTAGAAAATAAATTGAATCAATTAGTAAAATATTGAAATATCTTGAATAACTGAAAATTGTGAATTTAAACAGAAATATTATCTGAAAAGGAATAATCAAAGATATTCATCAATATAATGGCCTCAAAAATTATACATGATATGATTTAATGTCGCGATTATGTTTATTTATAGTAATAGATACATGAATTAAACAAGGAAATGGTTTATTTAATTTTTTTATTGCATTTATTTTTATTTATTTATTATGGGAATCAGTTTATTAGACTATTTTACTCTAGTCTAATAAAACTATAATTAAAACATAGTTTTTTTTGCTTTAATATTTATAATAATAATAAGTTTCTTGGTCTATAAAAATAACTTTTGCAGTAGATTTTTGTTAGAATTGAAGTCAAAATTGAGAACAAGACAAGAAAATTTGTTTTAAATATGATTTTTGTTATATTCATAGTAATTTATGGCTTCATGGCTAATAAATTGATCTCAGGATAAATATACGAAAAAGGAATGAACTGGGATCGATCGATAGATCAAGGACGCTAGATTCCACGAGGATAAGTGAATTCGTCTGGGAAGGTAAAACGGATTTTAGGGTGAATCAGAGGAGGCAAGGGGTGATTTTTATTGCTTCGGGCGAATGTCCGGGCATCCGGGCGAGAGGGTAGATGAGTCTTCAGGCGTTTGGCTGATTCTCGAAAATATATCTCAATAGGAATATTGTTGCGAAGTGGTTATTTAAAATATAGAGAAGCCGTATCAAATGTCTGCGTTTATTCTTCATAAAGTGCTTTTGCTTTGCGAGTATATCGATTTTCCATAGATTTGGATGTGTAGAAAGTCGTAAAAAAGTGAATTCGCGATGAACAGAAAACCTCCTTAGGAGGAACAGGCATTGCGTATTACGCAAGCTTATGGACTGCTAGACCAAGAGCGTTGACATCGGAGGTGACTATACAAAAAAAAAACAACCATGTTGATACAATTTGATACTTTTTGACTCGCCCTCCTATTTTATTTTAATAAATCGATATAAGTGTTTTATAAATTTTATTATGAACAATTCAGCTCCGATTTCACGAAAAGCTACCTTTTAAGTTTACTATAAAATCATCGATACGAGTGTTCCAGACATCGGCTACTGAATTATCGAGTAGGGGAGGGATCGGACAGGGTTGAAAATGTAAAAATATTACAATTTTAAATGTGAGGGGTGTATAAACAATTCCGCCACAACGCAATTACCGAAAATGAATGATGACAAGTGATGACAAGGATGATGAAAATGATTATTCATAGTTTTACAATTGATATTCGATAACGTGTTTGTATATTTTAAAAGTTTTTTTTAAAGCATTTCAATTTTAAAAATCTCCACTTTGGCTATAAAATTAGTAACACATATATGCTTATCTCAATTTCGTAAATTGTGGCGGGTTTTTTCTGCTCCTCATATGCTAGAACTAAAACGAGTATGATAATCTATATTTTTTTCGAATCTACGATATCAGGTCGATTATAATCAAGACACACAATTCACAATTTAATAATGTTCATCACTAACGCTAACATGATGCTATGCTATGCTAGAGAGTGCTGATTTAACGCCTTATCTCGCTGAGTAATGACGCTAAAGAAACCAACGCTACCAGATGGCGCTCTTTACATGCTAATACAAACATAGTACGATTTCGCGATAATTTTATTTGGTGTGAAACTTAAATTTAAATTGGCATTTTGAAAAACCTAAGCATTTTTTACAACGTATATATTAATTAGCTTCACCTGTTCGTTTGGACGGAATCTAATAATCGATATTTCACCCGCTTTCCAGGGACCAAGCGAGGTGAAATTTTGCATATTTTCTCGATGACGATACATGAATTAGATTCACTTATTAGAAAAATGATCCATCTTAAGTAATTAATCAAAGGTTTATATGGGAAACCAGTTTGTTATTGAGCTCACTAAAAGATGGCGCTTGTTTCCTAGCGAAGTTATTTTATACTATGGGTTATATCAGGACTAACATTTCTATGGGAAATTAGTTGGTGAGCTTATCAAAAGACAGCGATATATTCCTATCGAAGTGTTTATTTTGGGTATTATTAAGTTTTAAAAGTAGAAAATTATAATGCATGAAATTTTTTTTCTTCACTCTCCAAATAAAAGCGTGGGCACTTTCCCTTCAACAACTACATTTTTTAATCTACCTTTATCATTTTCAATAAAATTTTTGTAATATATATCAGTATCGAGTATCGCCCACTCTATTATTTCTGGAGTGAAGCAAACATTTTTCAATTTTTTTTTTCATTTTTAGTTTATTTAAATTTCGCTAGTCGTGGTTTTAAAAAAAGTATTTTTTTTTTGTAATATAAGTTTTTACAAGTATCATTAGCACTAATATTAAAATCACTTTATCATCATGGAGGGGGCGTTATGTCTATGCCTTTTTGAAAATATTCACACTTTACTTTCTTTCTGAGTAATCTGACGTATTTTCGTGATGGTGAATATGCACCCCGTACCGCGAACCGCTTTTTAAAGCGTATTCACTTCAATTCCTTTTTTCTTATTCCGTTTTTCGTTTGAAAATATATTTTGCTCGCTGACCCACGGTTTGCATTGCACTCCTGCGAGCGCTCAAACGTCCGCAATGCGCTATTCGCTATAGAGTCGGGCGGCTGTGGCCAGGGGCGGCCAACGAGGGCTCGAAAGTTTATCGGATCTTACAGTGAACAGGCGCAATTAGCAAAGGTATTTCGGAGTTTCACCCTCGCTGTGAATTCGCCACTGTTTATTCGGTACCGGCTACTGTTCGTTCGGTACCAATCAATAAATTTTTACATTGATATAAACCAATGATATCAAAGAAAAAAATTGAGATGTTCCAATAAAGTGAAACTCTTTGTCTCAGAATTTAAAAATAGATAATATTAAAAACCTAAAAACTAAATGATTGTAATATACGATTATCACTAAAGTGGTTCAGTGGTATAAAGATCAATTGCTATGCGGGGATATATGCTTTCATTCCTGGCCGATGTAGTATCTCTTTTAATTTTATTACTGTATTAATCTTTTAGTATGCTTATATATAATAGAGATATATTTAGCCTTTGATTTTGCCGCTTGGAAATGGCGTTATTAAAGAATTTCTTAAATCAATTATCATTGATTTAAAAAATATAATAAATAATAATAATAAAATAAAAAAGTTCTATAATTATTAATAAACATTAAATATTCAATAACATAAATCAATAATTGGTAAAGTGTAACTAATTTTTAAATAATTGAAGATATTTAAGAATAAATTAAATACTATGTTTTAAACCACTTTATCGCTATATATTTGTCAACTAGTTTCAGTTGGACTCAACCTTCTTCAGGATAATTATAATATAGACTGTATATATTATAATTGTCCTGAAGAAGGTTGAGTTCAACCGAAACTAGTTGACAAATATATAGCGATAAAGTGGTTTAAAACATAGTATTTAATTTATTCTTAAATGTCTTATAATGTCAAGCCACAAAGTGTTTTGTCTTGATTTGAAAAAAAAAAGTAAATTTAAATACTTGCTTGATTTAGCCTTAAAAATACATATGCAGACGCATTATATGCTGCCCCAATATATCTTTATATACTGAAAACGTCCAGGTTCTTTATAAACTAAATATTTTTCTTACCCACAACACACCGTTAAATAAACTCAAAAAACATCCATAATCCGTTTAATTGTTCTTAAATATTAATAATATAATCACCCAAGGTAGTAAAATACTTTTTTATGCAAGGTTTTTTTTATATAAAAGAAAATATAAAACATAAATATCAACTGATTCAGCACAAAAATATGCCTAAATGTACTTAAATGTTGTATTAAAATTACAAAGTATTAAAAAGCATTCACTTTTTCACTCATCTATAAAAGTTGAATTCTTCCAAACCACGTAGAAAAAATATGTATTGTTTACGTTCATTTAGATAATCAATCCCACGTTGTATTTCTGTTAATAAAAGTTATTTATGATTTGGTATCTACATTAAAAAAACATTAAAAACATCTCAACAAGAGCCCTAATCAAAAAAATATGCAATAATGAATTAAATATCGACGTATTAGATTTTTGTAGGTCCAAATTTTTAGAAGCCATTTTCTCAATTCCATGGTTTTTGGGTTTATCGCTTTCAGCAAAACTACGTCCAATTAATGGTGAGGACTTTTCATACTGGAAAAAATAAAGTTAATAAGCGTGACCTTCTTCTTTATTTGTGTTTGAATTTACTCTCAGGAGCCCGAATAATTTTTAAATTAATAAATTTAATTTATTAACAATCATTTTAAGAACATAAAAAACATAACGTATTAATCGGTTTGCACATTGAAATAATACTTGGTATGTATTCGAGATGTACATTTTAATATAAAAGTCCTCTTAACTCAGTGAATCACCTGCACTGGAATAATACCAATTTCTTATTTTAATTATTTTTCTCAGTATCCGCTTTGAGTTTGTTATTCCTACAGCAGAAAACTCTCAAACAGTAATCGATAATTGAAAATAAATGTCTTTAGCAAAGTTCATGCTTGAATGAAAGCGTAATGGTTAGTTATTTGAAAGAGTGGCTTTAAGACATAACTGGTTTTTTAAATAAAATATTTTATTTAAATAACCGTATTTGAGATTGCGTAAGAACTAGCTTTAAAACTATAATTTATTTGTAATTTATTTTTTGGATTGCCTTTTTTATGGTACTTCAGAATTGTTTTACGCATTATATAATTTTTAGATTTATAAAGATAGTGTTCTAAATTTAAAAGTGGAGTTTAGGGGGAAAAGGTGCCATTGTTTTGCGCAGGCTCAAAATAAATACGATGTATCTGTATATATGGTTAGAACATGAGGTATCGGGGGGGTGGGGGGAGCTGACACAATTTTTCTCAGTATCCTAGAAGGTAATTGAGAAAAATTTGGTTAACGTTCTGTATAATACACTTGAAAGAGTGTTTTTGCAATATTCTCAAGAAAAAAATTATCGCATTTAATTTCATGCAAAAAAATATAATGCGATATCGGTGTTAGTTTTTATGTTTTTCATAGGTTCCTAAAGAGCAACCATACAAAATCGTGTGTTATATTAGTCATAGGCTATAAGGACTGTATAATGAACATGTAGACAAATGTTTGGTTTATACAAATAGAATCTACATTATTTTCTTCTTTTTTGAAGTCCTTAAACATTCTTATGCATGTCCTCTCTTCTCTCTTTGAAGATCGTTAGTAATATAAAAAAAAATGACCATTCTTGTATTTTTTTTTACTGTTGACGCCCGATGTAGCACATTATCTACATACCTTATGTTAAAATAATATAAAAAATAAAACATTTTGATTTTTTTTTTAAATTTTCCCATAATCCGCACCAAAAAAGAAAACCAAAAATAATTTTTTTATTTAGAACAGAAAAATCGGGCAGGGAAAGGTTAAATAAATCTATTTGAAATAAGTATTTTTCTTCTGAAAATTGCTTGTGTGGTTGTATGTATGCTGTGCTTTATTAAGAAAATATATTCGAATTATTAAAAAAAAAAAGCAAACATTCATATGATTCAATATTTACCCGCACAAGAAATTGTTTGTCACTGTTATTTATGATCTCGCTCCCCCTAAAAAATGCGATGCAGGATTAATATTATTCCACTGGACATTTGAGTGAGCAATGGGTAATCCGCGTTTATAGGCTTCCCAAAGGGGGCGAAGATTGAGTACCCAATTGAAAACGTGTATTTATACAGGTGTATGGTGATCCTGTCGATTAAAGAAATACATCATGAACGGAATACTCGGGATGCACATGTACTAACTGACCGCGTTCACGTTTTCCTCCATTCCTTCCTCGACCACCGTTCGGTGACCATTACATATAGGTAATTAACACTACTTGGAAATGACAATGACTCATAATATAGAAATATTTAAAAAAATTGAAGTAAAACATATACTTTGTTATCGCTTGAGTTTTACTTCTCTTATTTCGAGAATCAGAATTTTTCTTCGATTCTTGAAACTCAAGTACTTAACTAACTAACTTACCATCACGCCGTTTCCCCGTGGGGGTAGGCAGAGAGGATAGAGCGCCATACTCTTCTGTCCTGACATACAAATTTCGCTTCGTCTACATTCATACATCTTCGCACGCAAGCTCGACGGTTGTTCAGGCTTCTAACAGGACCATCTTCCAGTATCTGGTTAATCTGGTCATGCCACGTCTTCCGTGGTCGCCCTCTCTTTCTGGCGCCGTCAACACTTGCATCATATATCTTTCTTACCATTCTTTCCTCATTCATTCACTCAACATGCCCAAACCACCTGAGCGACCCTATTTTTATTCTATGTATTATGCTACGATCAGCTTTACATTCATTCCTAATATAAATATATAAAATATAATAAATCTCAAGTAGAGATAAAATAGTTTGTGTTTTTCAACTATTTTAATGATCGTCTTGTATTATCTCTACAATTAACGCTACAGTTAAGGCTGTGGTAGTCGGGAGCAGCCGCAAATCTAGCCGTATGTAGCTGACACATGTCCCCCAATAGAGCGACCATTCTGTCGACGACCGCCCTAGGACGCGCTAGTGATATTTTTGTCCGCAACCAAGACTTGCAAATTGTTCTAATAAAACTTTGAACAGTGTGTATCATTTGATTCCTGTACCAGCTTATTCCATTTTTTGTTTCTGCTGCGTACATCCTTTCATCAATATTATCACACTCCGCGAACACACGCTGACACGAGAGAATTCTTTCGGATGGGTGAAAATTTTCTCCACACAACAAACCCCCCAAAATGCCAAATCCACTAATTATAGAAAAAATATTCTAATACGGACCCAATTCGGATTCAAATGGCAAAGATCAGTAGGCAACAATGTTGCCTAGCATTCCAGTTAAATTTAACAATATCAAAGCGATAGGCTACTCGTACATTCTATCAGACATAATAAACTTGTAAATTATTACTTCAATGTAGGAACACAATTAACCATGCCCATATTTTATTTTTAATTTGAACTTCCGTTTAGAAATAGGATTTATGGTTCACGATAATGCATATTAAAATGGTAATTTTAGATCCATAATGAGTTATATGTGATATGCGGTGTATTACAAATTTCTTGTGTTTTAAACCTGATAAATTTTTATCTATTATACGGATGATTTAATTATATAGAAGTAGTAACTAGGAAAGCGTATTTCTAAGAGGAAATATAAACCTCGCATAATTACTGCTAATTTTACAAAAAATGGCTTGGTGCTAAAAGTTTGTTCAACTATAGTAAATGTTTTATTATAAGTCTATTTTTTCTTTCATATATTTGCGTTTTTTCAAAAACGCTCACTCAGCATTAGTGTGAGTAACAGTCCGTTTACAAAATCTCGTAACATTTTTTTTTTGAGTAAATGACGGACGTAAAAAATAAATATAAATATTATTTTTATAATGTTCTAAGGTTTTCACGGCCATTCAGAATCTTTGTGTACAGTTTTCTGGGATGTTCTGGCATTTATATGTGATCTCTCTGGCCGACGTTTCGCATCAGCCATCAGCACATCAGCCCTGAAACGTCGTCCAAAGAGGTCACATATACACATAGAAACGACCGCTCCGCGTGACTGCCAGGGTGACAGTAAATTGGTGAATGGAATAGCTTTGAAAAAAGAATACCACTACACAATTTACGTGTTAGTACGTGAGAGTATTAATCACACTAATGCAAGTGGCTTACCTAAAGTGAATGGACTGTACAGTTGCCGGCAAACTTCTTGAAATTTTTTGGCCTAGTGGGGGAATGCGCAGAAGACAAAATTTGGGTCTCGTTGGTGGAATGGTACATGCGCAAACTTCCCCCCACTACGCCGTAAAATTTCAAGATGTTTGCCGGCTACTGTACCTAATTTTATGCCTAATATTAATCAATTATATTAAAATTAAATAAAATAGAATATTAAGTTTCAAACCAATTTATTATTAAACGTGTATGTATACATTTGTCAATAAGTTTCGGTTCATCTCAACCTTCTTCAGGAATGTCACGCCACAAAGTATTTTCTTCCTTTGAAAATTAAATAAATATTATATTTAATGTCCTTAAACAAGGAAAATGTAGAGCAATCACAAAAAAGGTGAACATGTCATTCAAAATTTAATTTAAAATAAGTCATGTATTAGAGTAATAATTAAAAAAAAAAAGTGTTAGGTTTCCATATGCCGAGTATAATATGGTTCGTTTTTGCGCCTATTATATCAGTTCAGCGGAGTGTTTTTGTTACTATTCATTATCGCTGGAGATCAGAAAGATTTGCTTTCACCGCACGACACGAGAAAGGGTGTCTAGCAAAACAACACCTCACTCCACCTCACAAACAACTCCACCAACACCTTCGTGATACTCCGTAAATGCAACCTTCACGGCAACAGCCTTACACCTCATGGCACTCCATAACACAACACAATTATAATAAATTGTGAACTAGACTACATTTTACATAGAGCTTTTAATTTGCTTGTGCATACAGCAATCTGATATATACAAAAAATGTGTTATACTTATATACTGAGTATAACCACAGTATACTAACAACAGTAATACGTCTTCATACAAACTGGCCGCTATCCATTAGAATGTGTGCGTGCGTGCTCGGCGCCGTGTATGCACGCACTGTGACGCACACATTGACATAGAATATGGGGGCACAAGGCGGCGGCAGTAAGGGCCGTGCCTTCGGTGCCATTCGCGCTCGCAGCCGCCGCTTTAGAAAAGAAATGCGCTTCCTGAAAAAAATGCCTTTTTTTATGTTTGTGGTGCTTTACTAAAAACGTGTGTTGATTATCACAAAAACTGTGAGTTTTTAAAAGTCTACGTTGATGTTAA
The DNA here is from genome assembly GCA_016648135.1 of Agrypnia vestita. Taxonomy (NCBI): domain Eukaryota; kingdom Metazoa; phylum Arthropoda; class Insecta; order Trichoptera; family Phryganeidae; genus Agrypnia; species Agrypnia vestita. The sequence goes on along the minus strand of JADDOH010016164.1, from coordinate 5,243 downwards.
TCAGCATTCTTGCAATTTAAGTACAGAAACTAGGTATGCTAATTACATAAAGTTTCGGGTTTCGTGTCTACCTTATGCGTTGGAATCTTAGACGCTACGAGTTAAGTGACAACCCTAGCGTCAACGCATTAGAAGGCTAATAACTCGCCGACGGGCCGGAGATAAACTACTGTTCTGGATATACTGTGGTATAATAAAGCTAGTTCGTAATACTTTTCAAGTTGATTCCTAACTAAATTATCGGTCGAAAATGTTTTGAAAGTCTATCACTATTCCGTTTCTGAAGTGAATTACTGCCTTTTGAACTTTGAAATTTTTTATAGTCGTGCTAAAATAGTAAAGTTTAGTGAATCATTCATTCTTTTATGGGTAGATTATTGATTTACCGACCCAGTAACAGAAAATACAAATAAGAAAAAAATATTTTAAACAACGAACAAAGAAAACGTTCTGTAAAAATTACTGTACAGTTGATTATTATTTATAAGCATTCTATGCTAATAAAAAAGTGACCCATAAAAACCAAGTTTTTACAATACTCCCTTTATCATTTTCGGGTTTCGTGTCTGCCATATGCGTCGGAATCTCCATACATAGTTTTTACAATACTCCGCTTATCATTTTCGGGTTTCATGTCTGCCATATGCGTCGGAATCTCCATATAATTACTGAATTGTATGAAAAACGAGTCTACTTGCAAAGTTTCAGCTCGATTGGATCACGGGAAAAGGATAAAAAATGGATCCAAAGTTTTTTCGGCAGACAAGCAGACAAGCAGACGCTACGAGTTAAACGAAAGGAAGTAAAAATATACCTTCGATGTGCACTTGTACTTGTGTGCAGTTTCTGTCTTTTTTCATTTCTCTCGATAGAAGATTTTTGATAAGGAAGACATTTGAAGGAATGCACTAATTTTTTTGTCATTTTGTATGGAATGGTGAAAGTTTTTTTTTTTTTTAAGTTTAAAATTTAATTTTAATTTTAAAGACCTATTTGTCCCAACGTCCCAAAAGAGAAGTGCACACATTTTTCTATAAAAAATGATTTTTTCCAAATGATGATCCTAATTTAATTACTTTAATGATCCTGATTACATTTCTATACCGTATCACACTACTATACTATCAGAAGGTGCAGTAAAATTTGGAAACTAAATATAAAATATTGAATATTTTTTTTATTCAATTTTCTGTTATTTTCAAGAATTAATTTTGAACTAAACATATTCAAGCAAATTTTAAAAAAGTGTACCTAATGTATTTTCAATTCATAGTATTTCATAAAATAAATAACGAAATCAAAAACGAGTGTCATCTCAGAAAGAGTTTCGGTTTACTTCGGTAAATATTCTTCTCTTCTATAAAAAACAACTCTTTACCTACTTCTATAAATACTTCAATACCTCGAAATGTTAGAGATATATTAAATCTTCCTCTTGCATTTATAAAAGTATGTAAATTATAAATGAATACATTATAATTATTTTAAATATCATTTTAAGGATGAGATAATTTTAGTTTAATTTAAAAACTGGTTGATAGATACCGTGTAAACCAATTTCAGTAAAGTTAATCACAACACATGAAAAAACTTGAATGTGTGGTGTAAGTAGATCAATCCTGAAGTGGTTTGAATCATGCGTAACTGATAAAAGTGAAAGGGTTATTTTCAAGGGATATTCTGGTAATTCGTTAACCGTGACGTCAGGAATACCTCGAGGTTCACAAGTTGAACGTATTTTATTCATAATGTTTATAAATGATATTACAAAAATTAAATGCACTAGATACACAATTTTTGCAGATGATTAAAAATTATTTTACAATATCAAGTCATCGCATGACTGTTTACTTTTACAAAAACATTAACGCTCTTTGCAAAATTGGTGTATATATTATTATCATGATCTATATTTTTAAAGGAAAGAATGCGTGGTTATATCATTAGGTAGAATTTAAATTCTTCAAAATAATTGCATCAATAATGTAAGCTTGGAAAGGGTTGAGTTTGTGAACAATCTAGACTAGTGATACTTGACTCGACCTTAAAATTTTATGTTCACATAAATAATATAGTAAAAAGTTTATTTAGAATGCTAGGCTTCATTATTCGAGTAACTAAAATTTTCAATACCTATAACCTTATAACAACTCGTAGTAAGTTAGAATATGCATCGCCGATATGAGCAGCTCACTGACAACTATATAAAAATGATTGAATCCATCTAAAAAAGAATAAATAGAAAATTAGTTTATAGAGAAGATACCAGCGATCAATTTGAATCATTTAGAGGCAGATTTATTCACTGTTATCTATCGTCCTATCTATTAATAATAGTATTCGTTGATTCAATGAAACTATAGAAAATTATAAACAGTTACCTTGGTAAGAAAATGTTATTTGCGAAATAAAAATAAAAATTCTCTAATAAAATATTTTATTTAATTTTTTTTTAATGCGAATATTGGATACTTCTCTCCATTACTGTGACATATTAGAACATATAATATTCTTTATTCACAAAGTAATAAATATATATTTTCAGATGGAAAAAATGCGCTGGCATGCAATGATACACTGAAATTTTGACCTGGAATCTAATCAATGTGAATCGTTATACAAATCGTTGAGAATTTATTCCAGATGAACGAGAAGAATTTTGCAATTATCGAAACACTTCGTTTGATTATTTGGTTAGAGAAAAATATTTAAGGATTGCGAAGCAAATTTACGTTGAATTTAACTAACGAAAATTCAGTGCTGAATAATAGTCTTTGGGGTAAATTCCTGTTCGTATTAGGAATTTGAAAGATAAATTATTGTTGTTGCTAAATTTTGTTAAATTAGAAAATTAGAATATTTTGCTTATACCAAAATTCGGATAGCAAATATATTAACTACATTTTTATTTTAAGTTGAAATGTGAAACACGATGAATCTAATTCTAATTAATATTGTAATAATGAAATACTTTTAATATGTTTCCATTAACAGAATTAATGAGGCTGGTGTGAGACTGGGTCTTAACATGAACGTGAGTAAAACAAAGTTCATGGTGTTTAGTAGGCAAGATCACACGGGAGCACACCTCACATTGAATGGGGCTGGTATAGAGAGAGTGACAAAGTTTAAATACCTTGGAAGTATCCTAGCGGAAGACCTCGACCCAGAAACCGAAGTAAAATGCAGAATTGAAACATCGCGAGCTGCTTTTAACAAAATGAGACAGATATTCTGCGATGACAATCTTAACCTGAAACTTCGACAGCGACTGGTCAAATGTTATATATGGTCAGTCCTGCTGTACGGAGTGGAATCGTGGACCCTCAAAGTGAGTAGCATGAACCGGCTGGAGGCGTTCGAAATGTGGATACATCGGAGAATGCTCCGGATACCCTGGACGGATATGGTCAGCAACACAAGAGTTCTTCAAAGAGCTAGAGTGAATAGAGAGTTGCTGACAAATATCAAAATCCGAAAGGTATCGTATTTGGGTCATGTGCTCAGAGGAGAAAAATATGAATTGCTCCACCTGATTCTTATGGGCAAGATAGAGGGTCGTAGAGGTGTTGGAAGGAGACAAATTTCCTGGCTCCGCAATATACGCGACTGGACGGGCATAAGAAGTGTTGGAGAGCTGTTTCGTGCTGCCCAGGACAGGGACGCTTTCTCTCGGGTGATAGTCAACGTTGGGGGGACCTGACATGACACCAAAAGAAGAAGAAGAAGAATGTTTCCAATATGAGATATCTTAACAGGAGTATTGTAATGGAGGGGCTAAAAGAACTTGCAATTCCGGGAATGGCACGCCGCCCGCACACTCGGTTCCCATTACTGCTCAATAATATTGACCGTATTTGTAGATTTTGTCAATAAAATTCAATATATTAAGAGCCTGATCTCATCTCATCTCATCTTCATCTCCTTATCCTTTTGGGGGCCCAAAGGCTCGACAAGGTATTTCCATATTCCCCTGTCTTGGGCCGCTTCTGTATGAGTCAGTCTAGACCCATTCTGTTTTCATACACATTTTTCTGCTGCCCCTCCCAGCTTAATCTGGGGCGACAAACCGGCCGTCTTTCAGGGTTACCAGGAGGATTTTTCTTGGTATTCGTTCCTCTGGCATTCTTAGCACATCTCCAAGCCAGCTCAATTGTGATTTTTCTATGTTAATGAGTATGGGTTTCACGTGCTTTATATCGGCACTTCTCACTCTGTCCATCAATGTGACTCCCGTTACCCCCCTTAGAAAACTCATCTCGGCAGCCTGGATCCTTGCTCTCACTCTCTCCGTCAGGATCTAAATTTGGTGGCCATATATTAGGGTGGGCCTGATATTAGCGAGTCGTTCAATGAAATTAAATTTGGTTTAAAATTTACCGACCAGTCGTCAATGTTATTGTCAACTGTTGAGTCGTCTGGGGACGAATATTCACATTCTGCGCAATATCACATTACCTCACAGTACCTCCTGAACTCTTTCACGAACATATGACAATGAATTTTTGTCTGATTCTTGATTTTCGAGGATTGATATTAATTGATATTTTCATGACAAGATGCATCTTTTTTAATGACATTCTCAAAATGAGATAAAACCGTATTTTATACAAAAAGGTAAATTTAAAAAAAATCTTTGTCTGGTTGAGTAATGTCCCGTTTATTGTTTTATTTATTTTGTTATTATCTTTTGAGCTGTAATCAAAGGTTTGGGGTGTAAAGGACAAGTTCCTCCCCCGTCTAGTATTCCGCATTCTAATCATTATTCAACCAATGTATGATATTTCAATTAAAGAGTTTGTGAATACAGTATTGTAAAATAATATAATAAAAATTGAGGTAATTTATTATTTAAGTGGCTTCTTTTTTCTTTGAAATTCATATTATTATCTAGACTATACTTATTACATAGTTGTTTTGATAGATAAAAGATTTGCATTGAATGTATAAAATTTAGCGTTAAATATAAATAAATGGATTGGTTTGTCTTTGTGAACAAATATGTTAGTGCGCTCTGCAGTTATTCTGTAGCGTATTTTGTATGCATTCCCAAGTCACACCCGTCCTTAGGAATCAAGGGTTTCAAGAAAAGACAACGTTTTTAATATTTATAAATGATATTCAGTGGTCCTGGTAGTCTAATGGGTATATGCTTGGTGCAGTTCAAGGGGATGAAAGGATGGACGGGATTAAAGGGGATGCGGTTCGAAATTAATGGACTGTATATTCGAAAGGGAAAGAAA
>JADDOH010016163.1:40420-71926 GCA_016648135.1 Agrypnia vestita | reverse complement strand
TGCGAAGATGTATGAATGTAGACGAAGCGTAAGTTGTATGTCAGGACAGAAGAGTATGGCGCTTTATCCTCTCTGCCTACCCCCACGGGGGAACGGCGTGATGGTAAGTTAGTTAGTTAGTTAGTATAGATAGATACACAATGTATGTAAGTGAGATCAATATTTATCACAAGACCTTCACAAGATTTAAATTTCCAAACAAAACTTGTACAAATCACATAAAGTATCATCATTGAAAAGATAAATAAAAGTAATATTTTTTAAAGTAGAAATATGCAGATTTATATAGATCATAATTTAGAATTATCAATATTTTTCAAAAAAAGAAATATAAAAATCAGCCTTCACAGGACGAAAATTTCCAAAAAACACTCATTGCTCGTATAATGTTAAAATTAGTGGTCATTTTTTAAAATTGAGTTGATGGTTACCTCACAATCTGAAGGTTTCAAGTTTAGCTGGTGTTGCATAAAACAATGTTCCATCACACAGCGGATGCTCAGGGCTTGACCTCCGACACACAATTCCGAGAAAGGTCGCTTTCAGTGGAAACTCGCCACTCGAGCCCTTTTGTTTCGTCTTTATTAAGTAATTCTGTAACACGCTTACAGATGAATTGAACACAATTATGTATTGTCAGGAGCATAAATGTCGTGCAAATGTTTTCACTCATGGACGGATACGCTTGAAATATCTCTATTGGAGATACATAAAGCCACGTATACAATATTGAGAAGAAATAGGTACACTATAATAAAAATGATTATATTAGGATAATTTAATTCACAGCGTCGTTTTCGTGAGTACCTACATACCTCAAGGGCGCTTGACGCATTAGATTTATTTTACAAAACAACTTGTTTACTAAAAAACTTATTCATTATTAAGTAAGACTTATCAATGGATGATATGCAAAATATGGAATCGACGGTTAAAATTTTTAAATTTTCTTAAGAGGGCCGGGAAGAATTTTCGCGGAAGTGGAAAACATTAGGTATTATTGTAACTCTCTGATTCTAAAGGTTCTTGTATGATTATCTAAATAAGTTTAGAGTTCTACACTAGAATCTTACACTAAGACTTACACTAATCAGTACAATTTTGTGAGCTCAGTGTTTGAATGACTTTCAAACCTATAATATTGTCACGGGATGCAAAATTGAGAGAAACCGCGCGGAATCGAAGTTTTCCGAACAACCTAGAAAATTCTAGGAATATTTTGAACACACGAAAATATATAAGAAATTTCAAGAAACCTAAAGCCTATATAAAAGAGACAAGTGACATCGTTGAGTTTGAAGCGATAGACCATAGAAAGCGGGCGATTAAGTGCGCGTATCGACAGCGATAAATTACGAGATTTCCTACCAAGTATTCGATAGTATTCTAGAACGAATCAATTTGATGAGAAACTGTGAACAAATTGTTGACTTCTATCAAATCGAATGAATTTTTAATATTCGATGCTTATTACTTTCATGTAATATTGAGAAAAAAAAAGGCAAACATTCATGTTGTTTTTCTCCGTACTGTTGACATTTCACTCTAAGTGTAGAGAATATTTTCTATTCAAAATTGAATGAAGAAGACCCCCTCAAAGCTTTTGCTACTGGCTACGAGATACTAGTCCATGTTAACCTACAGGATTCATGTAATTAGCTCAATTTTTTTCCTCATACCTGTTTTGTTCTATTCACATCCAATATAAGCTGTTTGAATTCCAAAATAAATAAATTATATATCCAGTATTTGTCAACATCATGTTCATCACGCCGTTTCCCCGTGGGGGTAGGCAGAGAGGATAGAGCGCCACACTCTTCTGTCCTGACAAACAACTCTCGCCTCATCCACATTCATACATCTTCGCATGCAAGCTCGCCGGTTGTTGAGGCTTCTAACGGGACCATCTTCCAGTATCTGGTTAATCTGGTTATGCCACGTCTTCTGTGGTCGCCTTCTCTTTCTGACGCCACCAACACTTGCATTATGTATCTTTCTTACCATTCTTTCCTCATTCATTCGCTCAACATGCCCAAACCATCTGAGCGAACCTTTTTTAATTCTAGTAATTATGCTAAGATCAGCTTTACATTCGTTCCTAATATCTGCATTCTTTACTCTATCGTAAATTGATCACAAATTGATTTTTTATTTTTTTATTTATTAATTAACACCCTACAGGGCTTTTACAATAGATAGGTATATGTACATAATCAGAATATATAGATAATATAAAGAGAAAAAAAAACATGTAAACATAACAATGACATAAAGAGAAAAGAAAATACTTAAAATATAGGTACAAATATATAAAGATAAATATAATATCAAGTAAAAAGCAAGTATGTATATAAAAGCAAAATCATAAGAAAAACATAATATAATAGAAATTTTAAAACAAAAAAAGTGTTAATGTAGAGTGAAAAGATATAGCACAAGCATTGAAAGTTATATTATAATAAAAAATATAATACAAATGTAAATTAACAATAAAATAAACAAATAAAAAAATATGCGACTACTGAAAGGCTCGCTCGTTTTTTTTTATCGATATGCAAGTTGTGCGCTATAAGTTTATGTTTAAAAAAAAAATACAAATCAATTATTTAAGTCCAATTCGACAAATACTAGTAATCTTTCAATACACTTTTTAATATATGTTTGAATAATATACAGTTATAGGCAAAGACGTCCAGTTGCTCGTATCTGTTTGCTAGTCTAGGAAGCCTTTGCAGTGGGGTATTAAAGATATAGTTAGTGCCTGCAGTTTCCACGGCAAAACCTGCATGACTTCTAGTTAAGCGAGATGGAATACGCAAGCAGACACGTTCTAGTAGTTGAGGACAGTCAGTAATACCATTTATTAGTTTGTGTAGTAGTCAACTTCTTTTTTTATTACGTGTTCCCCATGATGTGAACGCAATATCATCGTACATTTTAATTTTATTCATAAACCCGCCTTTGTAGGTGGCACAAATGTTGTTTAACTATGTCAACAGACGACAAATTTGGCAGCTACACCCCATAATCAAGTTGAAAACTTTTTGCCCCCAGCGCTGTCTCGGCTCGGCGTTATTGGAACCGGGGCTTGTTGTCCCAGACGTTAAAATTTTTCCCACATTTGAATGTTTCCTTTAGGTGTTCGAGAAGTTAAATTTTATGCGCACATTAAACAAATGTTTTTCGTACGCAGTTCACGAGGTTGGAAAATAATTGCGTACAAAGATATTAAAAAGTTTTTATTGGGGGTTGTTTCCTTTACGTGAGTTTTTTTATCGCACCTCATTTCTAGACAGAGCAGAATATTGTAACAAATAATATTAATATAATAACATTGGGCATTCAGAACAATTTAATTAATTAAGTTTATTTATTTATTTATTTATTAAAGAATCAGTATCAATCATCATAATGTTAGAGCACAGTGTACATTGTATGAACCAATTACAAAGATTCACAGATGTTTAAGGCATAGTGAATTAAGTACTATGTTGGATAAGAGAATATCTGAAAGCTAAGAGAGTACCTATATTTCAGTAAGCAACAAACAATATTAAAGTAAAATAATGGTAATAAATGAAATTAGAAAGATCTCCTATCCGGGGCAATTTTTATTATTTTTTTATTACATATATACATATATTCATATGCCAAACTGCACAGTAGTTTTACGGCATGGTACCAATTAATTGTTAAAGTATAATAATAATAATTATAATAATTTAACACTTAATTAGTATACTTTGTATCCCAATGAAGGGACTATTGGCCCCGAAACATGATTATAATTAAAGAAATTTGTTTTTGTAGCCAAAAACTTATAAACCTCTTGCAGTAATATTATTGATGGATTCAACGTTAATATTGTAGAGATTATTCACGATTAGGTGTTTTATTAAAATTAGGTGAAAAACATTAACTTTTTTCCTCTACGTGAGTTTAATAATATTTTTATATTTTACTACTTAAACTTCTAGACTATGAGAATCTCTCAACATATGAAGTATTAAACTGACTACTTTCAAATAAAGAATTTATACATTGATTAGGTTCAAAAACAAATAATCAAATGGTTAGGTAAGGGTGGTGCTAATTGGATTATTGAGAGAAAAGGGGAAGAGTTAATGAATGTAATAGTGTTATTATTTATTTATTTATCTTAATTATTTATATAATGTTGTGTGGAGTAATACATGATTTCAGTTGGACATATTCCATTCCGTAATCTAATCATTTAAAAGTTTTTATAATAAAATTTTTGCACTCCTGTTTAAACTTCTTTATGTTTACTCTGTTTGGTATTGTTTTTGACAGGTTATCGTAGATTTTAAGCCCCTTTTACACCAGACAATTTTGTGAGTTCTTTTACTTGTGATGTCTTAAGCTGATGCCTCCTCTTGTATTGTATGAAAGAAAATCCTTATTTAGTTTCATCCTGTTATCAAAGTATTTGGGTAAATCGATTAATTATAAACAAATTAATCAATTGATATCGATTTTAGAATGAAATATCATGGCAAAGACAGCAATATCCATATATTAAAGAAACACATACTTATTGTGTAGTTGCAATTTTTCAGCACAAAGTTCTGTGAAATATTATAAATAATTAATATAAATTAACTTTGTTTAAACCACTTATTTATTGAAAAAAATCAACATGTTTCAAAGCCAATGGCTTCTTCATCAGGAAACATGTTGATTTTTTTCAATAAACAAGTGGTTTAAACAAAGTTAATTTATATTAATTATAATTATGTTACCACAAAATAAATTTGCTACATTTGAAGAAGAATATTATAAATAAATTTATTAATCAATTAGAAAAGACATACAAAAAAATCAAATCAATGAACGATTAACGTAAATAACTAATGCGGCAATGTCCACTATTTGATAGCAAACAGAGCAATATCCATATTTCAAAATTAAATATTTATTTATACACATGTACAAAAGGAAATCCGAGATGGCAATTGTTTCTAAAAATTTATTTCCTGTAAGATGTAGGCTTCGTATATTTCAGAGAAATTTTCTTGAGTGGTGACAGTTTTTTTTATTTATCTCGATGGAATATTGCTGCCTTTGCTTTTTTACTCCTCAATGTAATAGAACTCGACGTAGTTTGGGCAAAATACGAGAACAATAAAATTTGTTGGGGAGGCGATATAAGTTTAAGTAAACTATGGTATTTTTCTTATAATGGATAGAAAACGCTGAAAAAATTTATTTTTTTCAGTGTTTGCTGCTTGAAATATTACAAGCGATCATTATTTTCTATTCCTTCTTTTTCTCTCAGCAGAATTACAGTGTCTTAATTTTTTTTCTCTTTTCAGATATTTGAAAGATGTCGTGACAACGAGAGGAGCCGACGCGACAGAGGGCGTATCCTAGGAAACATGGGATTAAAAAGACAAATTTTTAATATTATCCACACTCCTAGTTGATGCATCTGCTTCAGTTAGCACTCTGTAAATATTAATTAATACTAGAAAATATCAATAATAATAACACTGTCTACTATTTTTTATTAAAAATTAAGCCTTCGTATATAATAATTGTCGATAAATAATTAAAATTTAATGATACCTACTTCATCGTAAGAGCATTATTTGTATATCTAAAAAAAGTCCTATTAAATATAAATCCTAATTAGTACTATTAGTCAAAATAATCGTCGCGGATTTAACACAAAAAATATTTCGTTGATTTATTTTGTTCAATTGACATAAATTAAAAATTACAAGTGATTGAAATTTTGTGCCAAAATTACGTCGTACATTTTGCTGTGTTTAGTGAGAAAAAATATTGGAGTAAATACCACATCGGTTAATTAGTGTTTTTTTGTGTGTGAACTGTTTCGCGATGGGTTGGAAGGGTTGCGTGGTGTTGTGGTGCTGCTGCGTGGCCGCGCTCCTGGGGGCGCGGGCGCTGGAGGGTGGAGACGGGAGCGGCCACTTCACGCGTACGTGGGCGGTGCACGTAGGCGGCGGCCGGCACGTGGCGGACCAGGTGGCGGCGGACCACGGGTTCATCAATCTCGGAGAGGTAAGATAAAAAAAATGATTTAAAAATTTAATTTCTCGGTGTCGTTTGAATGCGTGCAATGGTGGCATTTTATGTACACTATAGACTAGTGATGCAACGAATACGAATATTCGTATTCGCCGAATATCATCACGAATATTAAAAACTACTTATAACTGAACGCAACGCAAATTACGGTTGGCTGTGCATCGTGTATCCGAACACACCCATGCACTCTATTATCGGGGATTCCCCTAACATTGATTGAATGGATTTGTTGAGTTCTCAAGTTGTCAATTGTTACTTGTTTCACAGCAAAACATAAGTTCTTTCATCTGTTTTCGTTGGGTTGTTAATGAGTTTAGGTGCTCATTTCATGTTTTTGTTTTGTAATACGTATAGTTCGTTCCATTTTATTTCCGCTGTGTGTAAAAGTATTAACTCTTATAAAATAATTTCAAATTAAATCTAATAGCATGACCTCACGTGAGCGTGAAAAAAGTGATATTTATTTTCGACGGCTGGGAATGTGCAAGAGAATAAAAGAAATGTTGAACTTTTTGAACAAAATTTTTCCGGAAGTAAATTTTAATTATTAAATCTCTTACTAAAAAAAGAACAGTGGTGCATTATTTATTACCTTGTTGAATTATTCGTATTCGCCGAAAAGTAGGCTTAATATTCGTATTCGTGAAAGAAATATTGGTTGCATCAGTACTATATCATATTAGCCATATAAATAAAATTTAAAACAAAGATCTTAAATTGCTCGGCTTTACTATTCGCAATTATAGCAAAAATTCAATAACATAGCTTCGTGCACATATCTATATAAATCTTTAGTGAGAAATCAGTTGGAATACTAAAGCCCATTGTGGTCACCACATTATGCGACTCACATTCAGTAATTAGAAGAAGATCAATTTAATTTTTAAGATATGTGAATTACTAATAGACTGCCATATTTTTTGGAAGTTGTATGTATATGTTTGACTTTGTTTGCACACCTTGTTTCGTATGTGAGTTGTATTTTTGCTACCGCCACCTGTTGTGGTCGAAATTTGTCATTTCCATAAACCAGTACAGATGTCGCCGTTCGTAATGTGATATATATATTTTTTTATCGGAGTTTTTAAAGAAATATTATTTTTATATGTATATGATATTCTTCCGAATCATTAACATTATACTAGAATGCGCCTGAAAATCATTTCAATTATAAACTCCATTTTAGACGAGTTTTTAGTTTCAAAGATTGTTTATCACTGCCATAAAAAAACAACAAACAATTCACAATCAATTATAAATGTCGTAGCGTAATATTTTTTCAAGTACAAATTTTATTTATTATCAAACTGTTTTTTAACCGGATTAATGGTTTCTCGTAATTAATTAACTAGTCTGTATCTCTGACTGACGTTCTGTCGAGAACTTTCCAGAAAAATTTCACTATTGATTTTATTCACATATTCACGAAAGTTCTGCACCGAGGCAGAGTTTTCCTCGCTGTAATTAGAATCTAGCAATACAACATTATTGTATGTACTAATTAAACTTTAACGCAGTTTAGTTTCCATACGTATGATCGGTAGTGTAATGAGGGTGCGCTGCCGAGTTTCATCAAACACTGGGTACTTTAAAATGTCTGTACGTTTTGAACATGTTCTTGTCTTTAAAGTTTCGTGGATTTATGCCTTCTATCTAAGCAGCCAAGAAATTTCAATTTAAATTTTGGTACTTGCGTGCATGCTAGAAGCGAACGTCTACACTGCCGTTATTATTTTAGGTGGCGGGGCTATTGGCGTTATGGAAACTTCGCTCCTTAAGAGTCCCGACGAATTACATTAAAGCCATGTATTCACTAGGGGACAAATCGCGAAACATTCCGCGCGGCATGTCGCATCAACATCTACGCTCATGTTTCGGGGACAATGACGCGGTCATTTGACGTGTACACACCGGGACTCGCATATCACTTGTCGCGGAAACGGCGGAAATGTCGCCCGATGAGGTTATGTTGACAGCTGCGTATCTATTTACACTAGCCGCCCGATGAGGTTAGGATGACAGCTGCGTATCTATTTATTTTAACGAGTTTATCGAAACGTAAGAGGAGAAAAAGGTGGTAGGTGCGAAATTATTTACTGCAAAGAGAAAGAAGGATGGATATTCTATGCGATCTTCGAATGTCTGACGGATCTTTTGTCAATTTCACTCGAATTTCAACTGATTTTGACAATATATTACAAATATTAATATTCCGTAGCCAAGCAAGACAATATTAAGGAAAGCTGTTGGCCCTCACATCATTTTATTTTTATATTCACGGTTTGAAGTGTCCCACAAAATTGTACTGCAATGAGTTGTCAGTTGACAGATACAGCGCATGTGCATTCTCTTGTAAACATACCACGTGATACTGACGCGCAGCCCGATGTCCCCGTGAGCTCGCTCGAGTACCGTGCGCATGGCAACTTTTCCGCGGTACGTAGAAATGCCCCGCTATGTTGTGCGCGACGTTGCAACGTCACGTAGACTCTATGCCGCGCGTGATGTTGAGAGATAATTTGTCCCCTAGTGAATACATGGCTTTATATAAACTTCGCTCCTTAAGTTGCGCGATCGCGTTGCCCGACGAATTACATTAATTGTTTAAATTTGCTCGGGGAAACAGTAAGTATCTACAATAAGTTGTAGAATCCCCGAAAACTTGTCAAGATCGGACGGAACGTTCGCACCGGCGGGCTTGGGCAAATACTCACGGAAAATGTAATGAAATTAAAATTTTGTAATCCCGGCGGGATTCGTCACATCCCGGATTAGCGACCTCCCGAATCCGGGTAAGCGATATCGCCATTTCTCGAGTAAACACGGGAAGGCAAACAGAGCTTCATGAAACGGTAATGATACTCCCCTACACGGTGACCAGGTGAACTCTGGGAGTCGTAATGTATTCTAGACTAAATTTAGTTGTTAAAAAGGTTGCAAAAAAATCACTTTTGGGATGATTTATTTTTATTTTTCATTCATCAGTAATTAGTTACGAAAAATAGTATAAAACTCTTTGTTATTGTATCTTTGATATTTAGCGTTAACTTTGTGGTTGTGCATGGTTATTAATTTGAGACAACTTGCAAATTTACAGTAAATTGAAAATTACTTGATTCTAGAAGCATCGCGAGATGACATTTTATTTATTACCAGCTGTTCGTAAAAATAAGTTAAAAATAAGCTTGTGAGGGGAAACAAAGGTTCCATTGTTTTGCAAAACCTCTAATAAAACATGTTTACATGTAATCTATGGCCGGGATGGATGGATGGATGGGATGTTCAGACGGGAAATGTGGCCTATATTTACCACCAGATCCTTAGGAATATTTATGCACAATTCGGTAGAACAGAGGAAAGAATGTTAAGAAAGTAATGCAAGTGTTGATGGCGCCAGAAAGAGAGGGCAACCGCGGAAGACATGACTAGATTAACCAGATACTAGAAGATTGTCCCGTTAGAAGCCTCGACAACCGGCAAGTTTGCATGCGAACATGTATTAATATGGATGAGGCGAGAGTTTTATATCAGGACAAAAGAGTGTAGCGCTCTATCCTCTCTGCCTACCCCCACGGGGAAACGGCATGATGGTAAATGAGTAATTAATTTCAAGTATTTCAATATATTTTCAGTTTAGTATACCTCATTTTTTTAAAAACGCGAATAATTATGCGTCAAATTAATACAGGTCAGATGGTAATATTGGCCAGACGCGACGCGCTTTTGCGATCAAACGAATTGCCAAAAAGTACTCAACTTGTGATTGAGTCGCTTTATAACTTTTTGGTTGCCGTCTAAAAGGACGGCACGTGTATCGCCGTTCTTAGATGGTGCAGATAATAAATCATAAAGTTTCCTTCATTCTGTGCAATTTGTATTCATATAACCTTTTCACTGGCTCATCAAGATACGAAAAGTAACGTCGGGCCCCTCGGAAGGTTTCTAAGATACTCGTATATACAATTTTCTCCGTTTTTCTTCCTTTATTTTACGATCATTTCATATTTATAAAAACGATAATTTATAATTTTATGATTGTTGTTAGACAATCTCGTCGTAATTACGTCAGAAGACAAGAAAAATTGAACACTTCGGTCAGCATCGCTCAGCTAGGAAAATCTCTGTCTATTCTTTTAATTTATTAAAGAAAAAGGTTATCAACTATCTAAAAAGGTGTGAAAAAAACACACAAAAAATAAAAATAATTTAAAAAACAGTATTTTTTAAAACATAAATTGCAAGTAAACGAACTAACAGATTTTGCAATAATTGTAATAAATTTAAGATAATCGTTTACTTTGTAATATTTTTGATGAAAAAAGACATCTCACGAGGCCATTCAGTCATAAAAAGCCCACAGAGTGGAGCAATTTTCTTCATTTTTAAAACATCGAAGGTTTGGTAATTTATTAATCAATTATATAATTTAGTTTGTGACATTTTAAAAAGATATTCGTATTTAAAATATATGTAACCTGATGAATAAATTTTAAAATGAGATATTTCCCTACAAAAATGTGATAAAAAAACACAAAAGATATGAGAAAAATGGTGAAATTTGCCCACTCTGCTGGACGATCGCCTAAAGATATTTTTTGAATGTTGAAAAGGAAATTTGAATGAAAAAATATATAAATAAATATAAATATATAAAGGGTGACCCCGTTTAAACTTGGAGTTTTCAAAAAAGGACAGACCAAGGCCGGCGTATCTTCCGTCGCGTCTTTGACGTCACGGAACGCTCGCTTCGGCGTCTGTTCGGTTCTCCGCCCGCGGAACTTACGTCAACGTAAAATCGGTGACGTCGCGTCGCATGTTTTTAAATGCAAAGCGCCACACTCGACGGATCGTCCGCACGAGTGTTTGTTGCAGACTGAACCGCCGCTGAATATTGTATGTGACTGCTAAATCCGGTTGCGGATTAGACGCGACTTCAGTGTGTCGCCGGCCCAAAAAACAAATCTGTAAATTCTGTAAATCCTGCACTGTAAATTCGACTTACTGGCGTAGATGTAATTGTTGTTCTTCAAACATTTATTATAGAACAACTGATTTTTTTATATACAAATGAATGGAAATGTTACACATTATAAAGAAGTGTGACAAAAGCTGACGATAGGTCCGAAGTCGGAAACTTACTGGGGAGCTTGAGTTCTCGGTCGCCGCCGTTTGGTAGATGGTGTATTATGAAATTTCGTGGTCTTTAGATAATAAATGTCAAGCCAAATTTGGGTTCAAACAGTTCGAAATTAACTAAACATACTTACATTCTCATTATGTTCTTAGGGATTTGAGTTAACGTATAATTAAATCTTCCAAGTACCTAATGAGACACCTTTCATCTCTGTTAAGCGGTGAACGTTTGAGCGGGACAACCAATATGAGGACAGGAACGAGCGGCACGACGTCGTGCCCCACCCGCCATTTTTTTCCTAACATTCCGTCTTTGATCGTTCGACATACTAAAAGCACTTAATCTTGTATGTTAGGTTTCGCCTGTAACTTCATATAATATTCGCTTGTAACCTCAAATAATATACACTTAATTTCAGTGTAATAGACTTGATATAATTCATATTCCTTATTTAATTGTGCCCATAGACCACCAAAATATATAAACGATTATGAAAAGTTCAAAATGAATATTCTTAAAAATTATAACATCTTAGTAAATAAATTGCGTTTTATTCCATAAATACGTTTTTACTTGAAGAGAATCGGCTCTGAACGAAATAAAAAAAACTACATCTATTGTAATAAATACGTTTTGTTCACGAGGGGATTTAATTAATAATAAATGTGTCTTAAGTATACGCGAGGGGGGACGTACTTCCGCTGTGACCCGAGAGGGGGTTTACTTCATCTCACTACAATTTTAAACTTTGTGCTTGTGCTGTTTCACACGCTTTGCCATACAATCACACGACACATGTATTACATACCGCACATACATAACATTCCATGAATACTATAGGGTCTTAGACACGAAGGGTATAGATTCTTCTTTGACCATCAAATGGTGAATCTTCAATCACCGATGCGGTGACCTTAACACACCCTCCAAGAGTTCACAAATACGCATCAAATTTTCGTTCTAATAATATCTTGAAAGCTTTCTTTTTCACTTTTGCGTTTGGTCCCCCCAGCGCTGCCACAAATTTAACACACCATATATTTGGGACATACTTCGAGAAAGACGTCTTGATGCGCTGTGCATACAGAGCCGACGTGGCAAGACAGCCGTGATTTGAAATGTCGTTTCCAGATACAGAAATAACAAAAAAAAGAAAACAGGCCCAAAATATGACGAAACAAGCGCCTTCTCACGAAGGTCTCAAATTTCTTTTCTTTCAGAAACATTTCGTATTTTTTTTGTTTCTGCGCCCGACAAGAATAATTTGTTTTGTTTTCCGTAAACGCGTCGTGTTGTGCGACAGTCAGCCTCGGTTATGACAATTAACATCGCGCAACCGAAAAAACATGTTCTTTATATTGTAATATAGGAACATTATGATTTTGTCATATCCGTTTAGTACGCTGTTAATGTTATTACTCGGATCTGTGAAATGAAATACAAGAAAATTGCTTGACATTCGTGAATAAAACGATTTTAACACACAGGGTCTACCAGAGCTAGCAGCAGAAACTTGTCCGGTAGATTCCTGCCGATGTTATGAGTTTAAAATGTTCAAGCAACCATGACCTAATGCGCAATATCAAAGTTTGCATTTTTTTCAATATTTTTGAAAAAAAAATTGCAAAAA
Source organism: Agrypnia vestita (assembly GCA_016648135.1). NCBI lineage: Eukaryota > Metazoa > Arthropoda > Insecta > Trichoptera > Phryganeidae > Agrypnia > Agrypnia vestita. The sequence goes on along the minus strand of JADDOH010016163.1, from coordinate 59,087 downwards.
GTTGAACTACCATTACAGTTACTTATATCGATTGTGAAAAATTCATTTGCTTCAATACAACTTAAATAAAATGATCATCACTCTTGGCACTACAACCCTTGGTGGTCTTGGCCTCGTCAATAATCTTCCTCCACTCATCTCGGTTTAGTGCCAGCTCTCTCCAGTTCCGAAGCTTCAAGGCAGAGATGTCTTTGAGGACGTTGTCACTCCATCTTAATTTTGGTCTTCCTAAGCTCCTTCGCCCTATTGGCCTTGAGTTCAGCAGGGACTTTGGTGCTTGATGCTCGGACATTCTCTCTACATGCCCCAGCCACCGAAGTCTTCCCAGTTTTATAAATTTTTGTGACATTTGACTCCTTAAACATAGTATAGAGCTCATTGTTGTGACGTATGTACCAAAGTCCATTTTCTAGAACCGGTCCGAAGATACGCCTCAAAATTTTCCTTTCAAAAACGTCCAGTTCTCGCTCATTCCTTTTAGTACCCACGTCTCAGCTGTGTACGTGAGCACTGGCCTAATAAGCCTAATAAAATGATAAACCTTGTAAAAAAAAAACTTTTCAATTTTTGCAAGATTTTTATCATTTTATTCGACTTGTATTAAAGCGAATGAATTTTTCATAATCGACATAAGTTACTGTATTGATAGTTCAACTTTTTGCAAAAAATAAGTTATAAATATTGAAAAAAAAAAATGCAAACGTTGATATTGCATATCTCCATAACTACTGATATTAGGTCATGGTTGCTTGAACATTTTAGACTCACAACATAGGCAAGAATCTACCGGCCAACTTTCTGCTGCTGGTCTGGTACGCCCTATATAATGAGTTTATTCAGCGACTCTCGAAAAACTGCGTCAATTTTTTTGACATAAAAGGAATTTGAAAAAAAAAAAATACGATCGTAGGGTCCATGTTTCGACCATACAAACAAATATACACCACCAACATTCTCACTTAATTTTTATCTTGATATTTTAAATAATTTTACGATTTCGTTATATCTTTCACAGATGGCTCGTTGTTCTCTGTCAAATCAAATGTTTAAAATTACACTATTCACCTCCAAGGGCGTAAAGGTCATTTTTTATAAAGAAAAAAAAACAGAAATTTACGCATGTATTTAATAATGAATTATACAATCTAACCACACAGTTTGCGACAATTATCTAATTAATTAAAAACTTAATATAAAATTTAATTTAACGTTAATAGAAAAAGCAAATTGGATTTCTGATTTTATTAAGCCATTTATTGCTCGTCTTACAAGAATGTGAATCGTCTCACAGTGGAAATGAAAAGCATTTGGAGGTCTTCAAAATGATTTTTCCGAAAAATTTGCAGAACGAAACGGGATGGTCTCAAAAACAATTGACCAGAAAAAGGAATTGTTAAATTCGAATATACAAGATATAAAAAGATATACAGAGAATCTGTCGGTATCAGATTCTATCTGTCACTTAGATGTTGTATGTCTAATCCATTTGTGATGAGTGAAGAATTAATAAAATGAATGAAAACGAATTGATTTGTTTTGTATTATTTGGAGTATCTTTAGCATTCCTTCGTTGCTTATAAACAATATATCAGTATGTGGGAGAATCATATTATTATATATATATTAATATACTTGTATTTTTAGTTAGAGAATTTCTAATTTTTCCAGTTAAGGCACTTCTTTTCAATTACGACGTACTCAGTAATTTTTGGTTGGTATTGGTTATGTCAAATAAATATTCTCACATCTTGTTCATTATTATCCGTTCGCTTGACTGGCGTCTTAGTGCGGGACGGGTATTAATTATAAATGAGTTATAAAATGCGGTCACTCCTTGTAAGGCAGATGTTAAATTACTATATACAAAAATAAAAACAATTTCATGTTTTCTTACAACAAAGGATACGCGTGTTATCTGCGCCCATGCCCTGGCCGCCCGGAATTGTATCTATGGGAATGTGTAAAAAATGGATTTTTGCCGCCAATCAAACTTTTAAAAGGTAAAACAGTTTATGTTTACGTAATCGAAGACCTACGGTTGAATTGCGTGGTTTTATGGATTCACTAGTAGGTAATTTCCACTATAACTTTTATTCTCCATGGTACATATATGTATATATGGCTATGTAGTTTTTGAAATTTGGCGAAGTTACGAAAATATTTTTTTGGCTAAATCATGATTTTTTTACCCACTGTACCTTAAATTAGCTCGAGAAAGTACCCGAAGAAAATGGTGGATTAATGAAAAATTCTAGAGACAATGGTCAGACAAATATAATTATCCCAATAAGCCCAATAATGTATACAGGGTTATTTGTAAAACATTAATAACCTCGCAGGACTATATTCCTGCCTTGATTATGAGTCGAAAATGTTCAAGCTATTATGACCTAATATCAATAGTTAACGAGATATGCGACATCAAAGTTGGCATTTTTTTTCAATATTTCTGATTTATTTTTTGTAAAACGATGTACTATCATTACAGTAACTTATATCGAATATGAAAAATTCATTTCCTTTAATACAAGTCACATAATAAAAAATAAAAACCTTCAAATTCCAATTGGAAAACATTCCAATTGGAATTTTTCAGGATTTTTATCATTTTATTTAACTTGTATTGAAACAAATGAATTTTTCGTAATCGATATGAGTTACTGTAATGATATTCCAACGTTTTACAAAAAATAAGTCAAAAATATTTTTAAAAAAATGCAAACTTTGATGTCGCATATCTCCATAACTATTGATATTAGGTCGTAATAGCTTGAACATTTTCGACTCATAATCAAGGCAGGAACATAGTCCTGCGAGGTTATTAATGTTTTACAAATAACCCTGTATAAGAAAATTTTATTGAAAATTATTCAACGGTTTTCGAAATACGAATTTAGGAAAAAAAAAATGTTTTACCCGTTATAAGTTCGAATAGCTCGTGAAAGCACAGTATGTGAAAGTACCCAAAGGAAATGTGTAAATTATTATTTATAACCTTTTACTCGTAGCCCTTTTAAGAAGGGAACTTGTTGGACTTGAACTCCCCGCCCGATCACTCGATACAAAGCCAGGCGGGATGCTCTCGAAGTTTGAGCCGCGTTCTTTGTCTAACAAGTCGTCTGTCGTCCTTCATTGTCCCTTTCAATTTACCTATCTTCAAAAATAGCTTTGGATTCCTGCCGCGGTGTGTTGACGGCTTTATAATTATCGGCGCGGTGCGAGCTCTTTACGAAATTGCTCCACAATGGCCCCTTTAAGGGCCAGAAGGTGCTCTGGTCGGGAGATTCTCAAAATTGACAAAGGATCTCATTTCCTCCATAACCATTTATTTACTTTCTGCCCTCTGTGTAGCTCAATGATGATTCGAACGGCGGAAATTAACAAAATGCTGGATGGACTGCATTGTAAATTTGAAGGGCCTGATGTTCATTATTATCTGAACAAGTTCAAATCGTTTCGTATAAAATATCAACCCAAACTAGACAACACGAAGTATTCTTTGTGGGTACCCACAAAAAAAACTGTGCAGCAGATTCGCCAATGACGCGGATGCACTGTCTTGGTAACAGGTTGAATTTCGTTGACATTTATATTGTAACGAGATGGTAAAAGAGATGTACAGCTAACTAACTAACCGCAGGGGTAGGCAGAGAGGATTGAACGCCATACTCTTCTATCCTGGCATACCACTTTTGCTTCGGCCATATTCATATATCTTCTCATACAAGTTCTACGGTTGTTGCGGCTTTTAACAGGGCCATCCTCAAATACTTACAGTAACTGATCGTGCCAGGTTTTTCGCGGACGCCCTCTGTTCCTGTTGCCTTCAACACTCGCTTTATATATTTTTTTAACCATTCTTTCCTTGTTCATATCTTCCACATGACCAAACCATCTCAGCATACATTTCTTTATTCTATCATTCACTTCTATTTTGTTCATTCCTCACTCTATCTACCAAAAATTTTCACACAAGCGTCTTAGTGACCGCATTCAGTCTACTTTCATTCCTTTTTTGCCAATTCCAGGCTTCACTTCCATACATCAGGGTTGGCACTAGAACCCCATTATGTACCGCTAGTCTTGCTTCCTTTGACAGATTTTTATTGGCCATAATTGCAGATGTACGGAATCCCTTGTAATATGTCTATGACAACAATAAAATCGTAAACACTAGAAAATAAAAGAATCTTCTTGAGAATTCAAAAGACCAACGTATTCCGTATATAAAGCTGGACCGATTGAAGCTGCGCAGATTGTGTCCGTCTGTAACATGGTGTGATGTCCATAATTTCGAATTCTCGGCTAAAAAATTTTTTAACCCGAACCGGCCGCTTGTTGCTACCATCTGCATACCATGCCGCATCTCCGTGGAAAGATATTACTAGGGATGATAAGATGTGTACTAGGGCTTAGCAAAGACGCGAACCAATGTTCCGTCATTTTTTACGGGCTACAGCTAACAATATATATTTTCTATATTTTCATTCAGATCGTATATAGTCCTAATATGTCAATAAATAACATTGTAAAAACTTTGATAACAAATAGGGGAACAACATATTAGAGAATGTATTTTTTATTAAGATAAATTATAGCCTCACAGAGACGAAACTGTTTGTCTTTTTATAGGATATCATAGGGCCTGTGACCTGTATGAGCTGGCTTAAGTGATCACTCTTCACAATGCAGCGTTCACCAATTCCATCGTAGGAACATTCACACATCATCAAATTCTTGAAAGTTCTATACATGTTCCTAATCTGAAAACGTTTCGTTTATTTGATGGGACTCTACAAGAGACATCTGTGGTCTTTTCTCATGGACTAATTATACATAGATTTCTCAGCTGATGTATGATAATGATACCTCAATATTTTGTGGAGTGTTAAGCAATATTCTATTTAATGCATACATAAGAAATTCTTCCAAATTATTTAACATATATACTAGAATACGCATGAAAATCAGTATATTTAATTTTTTAACTCTTTTCCTACACCAGTTATATTTATCAATATTTTTATATGAACAAACATACTCAGAACATAACTACATATAAAATATTGCTATTTTTATGGTTGAGTGAAGAGAACACTAGAAATGATAAAAACACTAGAAAATAAAATTAAAAACTAATTAAAATAATCGCACATATATCCATGGAGTGCGTAGGTTCCAATATCAACGAATTCACGCTAAACAACGGCTATTTGCGGTTACCCATTTTCACAAACCTTGTATATTATGTACGGATTCATACATCCATGCGATATAAGTACACCGGAAACCAAAAACTGGCCAAATATTCGTTGCATCCGTGCTGCGGTTTATTTGGTACGTGATCCAATCGTCGACAGTTAAATAAAAGTAACCCATAAAAACCACGTTTTTATTATACTCCCTTTCTCATTTACTAGTTGAAACATTTTTTTTTTCGCTTAACCTACGCGTTGGGCTTCGGTCGTGCGACGCTACGAAAGGGAATAATAAAAAATTTCCAAAAATTGAAATATTTTCATACAACTTAATAAGATGTAAGAAAAATCCATTCAAAATTTGAAAAATCCAAAAATTTATTAATTTTTTTAACGAAAATTTGATAGATCTTCTTGATCGCCGCCACGAGTCTACTTGCAAAGTTTCAGCTCGATTGGATCACGGGAAAGGGGTTTAAAATGGATCCAAAGTTTTTTCGTCCGACAAGAAGACGAGCAGACGCCACGAGTTAATATAAAGGGAGTAAAAACACGTCCTCCATATAGATTCATTCATCGTTTTTTATTTTGTACCAAAATATGTGAAAATCCGGGCGAATCGCTTGCCCGCCAAGTGGCCCCGAATTTGTCCAGCATCCGAACCGGAGTTTATTTAGAGATGTACCGATACGTGTTGATGGCAAACACCCGCCGTTCAGAGCTGCGACTCACTGGGACGTCCCAGGGGCAAAGGCAAGCAAGACTGTGTCAAGGCGCGGAAAACTGAAAGGGGCAGTAAATTTATTTTATTTATTTATTTATTAATAAACGCCCTATAGGGCTTTTACAACTGATTGGTAGTGTCTTCTTTATTCTTCTTCTTCAGCCTTCGTCTTTCCACTGCATAGGCCTCTTCCTTATTTTTCCATTCTTCCCTGTTGTTGGCTAATTGTAGCCATTTCTTTCCCCCCACAGCGACCATTGGTAGTGTACATTAACAGAATATATAGTTTAAAGAGAAAATAAAATAAAAACATGCAAATATAAAAATGACATAAAAAGAAAAGAAAATACTTAAAATACGGATACAAATATATAAAGATATATATAATATAAAGTAAAAAGCATATAAAAAGTATATAAAAAGCAGAAGTATAAGAAAAACATAATATAATAGAAATTTAAAAACAAAAAAAGTAATAATGTGGAGTGAAAAGTATAAAACAAGCTTTGTAAGTCATGTTATAATAAAAAATATACATACAAATACAAATCAAATACTAGTAATCTTTCAATACACTTTTTAATATATGTTTGAATAATATACAGTTATTGGAAAAGACGTCCAGTTGCTCGTATTTGTTTGCTAGTCTAGGAAGCCTTTGCAGTGGGGAATTAAAGATATAGTTAGTAGTTGGGGGTTAAGTATAAAAAAATTATGTTACTTGTAAAAAATCGCTTAGGATATGATACAGATTACGGATTATTGATGTAGTTGATGGAGGGAAAGCGCCCACGCTTTTATTTGGAGAGTGAAGCGATAATTTTTTGTCCGAAAATTAACTTTTTACTTTTTAGTAAATTTGAATATGTGCGCGGTTTAAAAAAAAGTTTTTTCACGTAATATAATTTTCTACTTTTTAGTCTTAATATTACCCAGCGTACAAAATCACTTCGGTAGGAAACCAGAACCATCCTTTAGTGAGCCCATTAACTGACTAATTTCCCATATAAAACTTTGAATCATTAACTATGATGGAATACTTGATTAATAATTAGCGGGTTGCATAGACGCAACTTCAAAAATTTGTTGTATCTGGTGGTTAGTCATGGGTGGAATCGACGAATGTCACATTGTGTAAAGTGTTCATTCAGCCAGCCATATGATAGGTCATAAGCTTTACAAACACCCAAAGACTTTCATACATACTTTCCCATATAGGTCGCTTCGTCTCTGTGAGACATATATGATATATCTAGAATAGTTTTCACTCTTTTTTAAAAAAAAATATTAACAACACTCTCGTAATGGATTTGTACCATAAAAATCCTAAGAGTACTGATAAAAAACAATAGGAGCGGCACTTTAAAAATTATTGAAGGTTTTTTTATTTTACCTAGGGACCTAATTGATGGCTTAGGTTACCTACCACTTCTTGATAAAAAATTCTGTCCGACCAAATCCAGACAAACCCGATAACGACCACTTCAAGGTTACGGTTGGCCGAAGCGAGAACATCGTGTCCGAACGAGAGAGTCCATGTTCTCGGATTCTTAATTTGATTTGCAACTTCAGATGTTTAGTTTTACTGTAATAAATTATTTATATTTTATTTCTATTTATTTTATCAATATCTACCAAACACATTGCACTGTTCCATGGGTGCATCTAATGGCAAATGGTAACTTTAACTTTTTATTTTATTTCCGAAAATATACATATTTTATTTTATTTATTAATCAATGCCCTTGTGGGCTTTTCGAGTACAAGAAAATTAAAAGGATTTTTTTATACCTAACATAAAACCCGTTTTAAAGCAAATAATTGATAAATCAAGTATAGAAATGATCAATATATATATATATATATATGTAAACAATTATTAGTAAGCAAACAGTAATAATTAGAAATCTTTAAGAAATTAATAATAAAGTAAAATAAAGATAATTAAAGCAAATTATACCTACCAGATAAATAAGATAGAAGATTAACCAAAAAAATATATATATAAATATTAAAATTAAAACATATTTAAAATATGTTATACAATGAGCTAAAGACTATGAACCCAAGTATAGAAACACGTAACAGGTCACTATATAGAATAATAGAGTTGTGCACCTCCAAAAAAGAATGATCTTGAATTATGGGGGTGGCTATTAGTGATGGGTCCACTCTGAACTAAGTGCTACAATGAAGTACTTCATTATCTTCTTCTACGAGTACCTACCTAAACCTTACGCCCTCCCCCCCTCAGAAATAATTTTTGTCAGTTTTTAGCTATACGCACAATTTTGTAGTAGTACAGTTTTGAAGTACTACACGAAAACAACGAACAAGTAGCTAATTTTTATGTAGTTCATTGAAGTAGAAGTGCGTAGTATTTCGGTACCTACTGCAAATGAAGCGTTTATTATGAATCCTTCAAATTGGTGAACGTGGGCGTGTTGAAATCTTCATTCAGAAAAGAAATTTCACTTCACTAGTGGTAATCTAAATTTTGTACTAACCTTATCAAGTTTTCATTTATTTATTTAATATTCACGGAAGACCAACAGCACAACAAAAATAAAAAAAACATTAATATAACATACATGACCAATTATAGGTCTCGCTTTTAGAAATATGTTAGTAATGATAAATGTGTTATGAAAAAGTTTAGGCGTGTTAAGAATAATACAACAAGAAAGAAAAAAATTAACAAAAGAAAAAGATAAATAATTAGTAAGCAGAACAATTTAAGAATAATATAATTATAATATAGTGCACTAAGGGTATAGAATAACACTTCAAAGATTTTTTTTAAATAGTTGTCTTTTCTCTTTGTATGCCATGTGTATCAGAGATTAATAAAGGTACATACTAAAGGTTGTGTGTGTGTGTACTTGTTATCTGACTTAAGTCAATACTAGTTTAATATTATCTTATCACAATAGTGATTAAGCATTCCTTATGACTTCTAGCGTATTGTTTTACACATAGTTGTTAAAAAAAGTCTATTTTAATTACGTTTAAAAAAAAATACATTTTCATTCTTTAGTTTGAATATACGAGATAATCTAGGAAGTAAGGGCGGTCTGGCTTTTAAAAATAGTGCAAATATTTTATTGTTATTTTACCTCCTAAATTAAAGAATTTATCGTATACAGGATGTTTTTTTTAGAAGTATAGAACTTTAAAATGAAATAAAATGCGCCAGAACAGAAGAGGGTGGCGCTCCATCCTCTCTACCTCCACAGTAAAATGGCGTTATGGTAAGTAAGTTATGAATGTTAGAATTGTTTTTATATTTTGTTAGATCGATTGACACAGATATTTATTGTGAATGTATCAAGAAATTAATAACAGTTTTACAATACAAGTGAAATATTGAGATCGGCTTAATACAATCTATTATTTAATTTAGGAGGTGTGAAACCAACTTACTAACCATCAAGCCGTTTCCCCGCAGAGAATAGGCATAGAGAATAGAACGCCATATTCTTAAATCTTGTCACACCACTTTTGCTTTTGCTACATTCGTACATCTTCTCATGCAAGCTCTACGGTTGGTGAAGATTTTAACAGGGCCATTCTCCAATACTTGTAGAATCTGATCATGCCAGGTCTTTCGCGGACGCCCTCTATTCCTGCTGCCTTCAACACTCGCTCCATATATTTTCTTAACCATCCTTCTTTCTACATGACCAAACATAGATAAAAAAATTATTTTAATAAAATATTTTCTAACATTTTCAAAGCTAAACTGTCATTACTTTTCAGGTATTCGCGTTTCATATATTATTAATAAGTGCATTCAACCTAAAACGAGTAAAAAACATATTATTCGACTTCGTATGTTGTTGACAAAAACTGGATTCAACTTTTTACCATATCGTTTTGATTTTGCAGAGTAGAGAAACCATTTTTTTAATGTCATTTTTTGTTTGATTTATGATGATACCGCAATGTCATGCTCGCCATTTTATTTGATTTACGGAGTCTTTGGGTAGATCCTGGACATCGTGCTAACTTAATTCAACAGGAGAAGTAATATTTATAAATAGATAGGTTAATCGTGTATTTAAAATTTATGAAGGCGTTAATTTATAACGAACGTTTAATCGTGGGCTGTCCGCCGTCATTGTTCTATTCGTTCAGCCTATCTATCACCTACATTTCATTTTCAACACAAATTATAGACCAATTTATACACATTAATTAAAAGCCGTTTATATGTGTAGGTACATATGTATGAATATGAGAAGTTGACAATCAAAATATACCTAAAGCCATGAACTTTTTTGGAAAATTACAAAAAAACTGTTACATATATACATATACATGTTATATTTTGTTCTTAGATAGATATAAGATGATATTTCGTGAATAGATAGAATAAAGAAAGGGTCGCTGAGATGGTATGGCCATGTGGAACAAAATCAAATATTGGAAGATGGCCCTGTGCGTGCGAAGATGTATAAAAGTGGACGAAGCAAAAGTGATGTGCCGGGACAGAAGAGTGTGGCGTTCTATCGTCTACCCCTCTGGAAAATGGCGTGATGCTTGATTAGTTACTTATTTCGTGAGCTATTTTAACTTTTAAAATGGACAAGTACAACAAGTAGTGAATTAAAACGGTCAATTCTGGCGTCCCCCTATCGGCAGTTATGCAAAGTAATTTGTTCCTACCGTACCGGAAAAAGTGGATTGCTCTAAAAATGGATACTATATGTTAATCAATTAATAAATGAGACTCACAGATAAGGTCGATATATAGGTACACGGAAGTGTACGAGGCCGCTATAGCGTAATTAGTTAACGCGAATAAGAGGAGAGAGTGGTTTGAATCCCGATAGCAGTCAAATATTTTTACATTGATTTGATTTTTCTGTACGTCTTTCTAATTGATTAATACATTTGGACAAGTACATTTTTATTTGATATTTATGATTTGTTATTTTCATTTCCTTGTGTTTCTCTGACTTTGGTTATATTTTGTTATTTTATTTTTATGTATTTTTATTTTCTTTGAGTAAATTGTTTTCATAACGTACCCCAGAGACAGTAAAGTGGTTAGTGCAATGCTTTTGCGTTGTCAGCGGCGTGGCGAGGTAACTGCTTTAGCATTAAAACAATGCCAAACTGGATGGCGAATGTGTAGGGCCGATACGGGAGCTTTTGCTCATAAAACGGCCCTGGGTCTGTGGTGGGTCCCACTTCCTGGATAAGTACATTTTGAAACCAGACGATGGATTTAGGTTGCTCTTGAAATGCAAGCATTTGGATTAAGATTAAGTATCTTAAACAAATTGACATCATTGAATCAAGGTTATGTATGATACAGTAATTGGACTTGTTGTGGAGTGGAGTGAATATTTTTTTAAATTAAGTGTAAATTATAGAAGTCTCACGGAGACGAAGCTATTTATATATGAGAAAAGTGGATGGAAGTCTCTTATAAGATGGCTCAGAATAAAATTTAAAAAAAACTCCACTTTAAAAAATAAAATATAGAGGTTTCATTACCAGTTGCGAAATCTATGTAAACTAACATGTTTGTAAGAAAAAAATAACAACAGATGTCTCTAGCAGAGACCAGTGCGATATATATCTCGATTCGAACATATATATATATAGAACTTTCAAAAATTTGATGTCTGGAGGTTCTTACGATGAAATTGGTGAACGTTGAATTATGTAGAGTGATCACTTAAGCCAGCTCATACAGGTTGTAAGGCCTGAGTCATCGTAAAAGAGACTTCCATCCACCTTTCTCATACATAAATAACTTCGCCTTTGTGAGACTTCTATAATTTATCCTTAAGTAATTAATCATCCCTCTGGGGACCAAATCCATTAAATGTTCTTAGAAAATAGTTTAAATATTTTTTGGTTTTTACAGGTAATTACAGGCTAATTTAATCGCATCACATGAGGTTCTCCTACATTTCTACCAGCGATTAAAATTATTGACATTGCACATCAAAAGTCTAATACAACGTACAAGTATATCGTTCTCAAATACATTTACATATTTTAATATATACTTTTTTAATATACCCGCTTTAGTAGTCGTGTGCAACTGAGCCATGTTAAGGCGGAATTTCCTCGAAGGCAGTTGTTTGCCTTACAGTAAATTGTGACGAAGACCTCGCTATTGTTGCGTAGGTATGTTTGTTCAGTCGATAAAATTATTAGAACGAGTTCTTTTACCGACAAGTACGAGTTGGGAAATAAGCGAGGAATGGGTGGCCCGAATAGAATTTAACATTTTATTAATTTTATATGAGTTATTACTTCCTTTCCTTTAACTCGTGGCGTCTGCTTGCTTGTTTTCTTGACGAAAAAACTTTGGATCGATTTTTAACCCATTCCCGTGATCCAATCGAGCTGAAACTTTGCAAGCAGACTCGTGGCGACGATCAAAAAGATCTATCAAATTTTTGTTAAAAAATAATAATAATTATAGTATAATTTTGGATTTTTAGAAATTTTAATGGTTTTTTAATCACTACAAAAGTTTTATTACTACCAACGGCGCCGGCGGCCCGATAACACCACGGAATATTTAAAATTTGAATTACTCCGTCGGTAGGTATATTAGGTACTTCACTACGAATTTCGAAAATTTATGACAATTGGTTCATAGATGACAGCACACTTCGGTATTTTGGGTAGAAATCAAATAATAAAGAGATATTTTTAGAGATATTTGTCTAGATATGTTTCATTTTCAGTCAATCAATTATTACATGATGGTAAACTTGATTTACAAAGAAAGGGAGTAAAATAAAAACTTGGTTTTTATAGGTTAGGATTTTTATCTATGTTTTCGGTTATTTATTCGTTTCGTTTTGTGGTTTTATTTTTTATATCCGTTCTATTAATTGGTTGTACCTAAATTACTTCTTGCGGTTTAAAACATTAAGGAAACTAACAACCAAATACATTTCTTCATTAGTGATTATATGATCGCAAAAATATTCATTTTCTTATCGATGGTATATCTATAATATGTTGCTGTATTACATAGCATAAAATGTTCATTTTCTGTACGCGTTTGGGTAAATAGGATAATAAAAATAATAATAATTGGATAATTTACATCGCGCATTTTTCGTGAGTTTCACTGAAGAAGGAAAGGTAGTTCTGAAAGCGGTCGGTGTTACACAAAAATATATTGATTTGAGCATGTGAATTTGTGTTAAATTTATTTAATTTTCACATATTACGATGTACTTATCTTAAATGTATAAATAATATTGTGATAATGTTTTCAGTACATTTACATAAAAACTAAATTGTTTTATTCTCATTATTTTGTCAAGGGTCGTGGCTGTGGATGATGAAAACACTGGAAATTGATTGTTTGATTAATTTACTAAGTCACTAGACGCGAATTAAATTTAAGCATTATTTTTAATTCACACTATTTCGCAATTAATTACTCTTCTGTTAAACACTTTATAATAGCTTGCTAGAATATTCTGTTTAATTCTCGCAAGTAAGAATTTCGCCAGATATATGTATATTGCTTCGATTAATCTGCGCGTTGGTTGCACTGTGGTCGCTACGGCTTATATCACTAGTTAAGTCGGTCGGTTAAACGTCAAAATAATCAGAACTCTTCGCGGGACGGCTCCGACATTTATACGAAACGCGTTAGTTCTTCGAGATCATTTTATACATTACTAGCGTTTGCGAGAATATCCCCGTCCCTTTTAGATTGTTCCAGACGCTTCCCGAGTATTGTAGGGCGTCCTAGAATGTTATGGCTCGATCGTATTGTTGTACTTGAAAGGCTCTGACATCTGGCAGTGCGTGATTATCTCGCTACAATATTTTCACAAAGTTTATTTATTTTATACAAGTATGTACCATATGCTTAATACCAGTGTTTTTTTTATTTGACCTACACGTGTAAATAAAGAAGTATTTTATCTTCACTGATGACAAAACACAACATTTTTTAGTATTCTTTTGATTTTATTAACTTCACTTATTTCACATTTTTACAGCAAAAGCAGACGATGAAGAAATCGTAATATTTTAAAATGTTAAACGATGACTTACAGTTAACAACTATATTATGCTATGGAAAAAATCGTGCAGTAAATTCGATATTGTGGCTACATTTGAGACTGAAGTAATACCTACTAATGACGAACAACGTATGAGTCTATTATGATTTATTTTTAAAAATCTTTAGAGCATATATCCTAGATCAAGAGAAAACTAACAATTTATTTTCCTGAAACGGTTTTGGTATACCCGAGAGAGGTCAGATTTTTTGCCATTTTTTGCTCAATAACTGGTTTGTTCTAAAATTTGATTTATTTTGCGGTTTAAAAATCTGGGAAAACCTAAACGTATAACGCTTTGAATGTAGTTGTTGAATCTGAATAGATATGTAAATTTGGCAATAATAACGAATTGAAGCAACAAATGAACAGATCTACTACCATTATGAAATAGTAATAAGTTCAACTATTATCAAAATATTTGAACATTTTTTTTCATATTTCCCCTGCCGGCGATTGGCGGAACATGAAGTGGTTCGCGTCTTTGCTAAGTCCTATATGTACTGTATTTTTGACGGGTAATGCAGGCACAAGAATGGCAACATCGCTATCGGCTGCCTTCGGGTTTTGCTGGCCCGGGGTTCAAGCCCCGTATCCGGCCATTTAATTTGGTTGCTTTAGCCGTGAATTCCAACGAAATTACGGACGTTCCTCTAAGTTACGGCGACAGGCAGATAGACGGACGGACGGACAGACAACGAAATTATTATGTTTGATTTAATACACACCATGATATCCAAGTAACTGAGTAGCTTGTTGGTGTAGTGGTCATGACGCTCGCCTAGTGATCTGATAGTCCTTGGTTTGGGTCCCATACCAGGACACCAGGAGGTTAACCCTATTTTCATAGCACAATCGTTTAGCGTTTTTTTAATTTTTTTTTTATTTATTAATTTTTTTTTTTTTTTTACATTTCAGAACCACAAAACATTACATTGATATTTGTCTGTAGGTGCATCAATACATATATATAAATAAATTGTATTAACCAGAAATACATTCATACTAATTAATTACAATAGATCTTATAAACTCAAATAAAAATCTACAATACTATACAACAATACAAGAAAAAATACAAATATTACCAAAATCAAAATAAGTCTCTTTTATTTAATAACATATTCATTAATTCTGTATTTTGCCCTTTTTTATTAATATCCATTTTGACACGACATGGGATTTTATTTAATATTTTTGGTATGACATATTTTAATGTTCTTTGTCCATATTTATTTATGACCTTCGGTATTCGTAGTCCTTCTTTAACCGTAAATCTGGTACTATGTTTATGAATCAATCTATGCTTATATGTCCCATCTTCATGATATCGTGTAATTAGTTTGTACCACAAGATAGCATTAATTGGCATAGAGCCTTGTTTCTTGAAGAGTTCCTGTATATCTTTAGTAGCACTTTCTTTATTTATTAATTTTATAGCCGAATTTTGAATATTTTGAATTTTTCTAATATTAGTTTTGCAAGTTAGACCCCAGCTAGTTATTCCATACCTTATTACCGATTCCGCTAAAGATTGATATATAGTTTTCATAGTCTGTATCGGAACATAGTATTTAATCTTGTGCATACATCCCAATACAGTTCTCAACCTCTTACATACCTTATTTACCTGAATATCCCATTTGAAAAATGTATCTATGGTAATACCAAGATATACGTATTCATTAACTAATTCAATTTTTTCACAATTACACGATGCATTAATTCCGGAATGCAAGCAATCAAAATTATGGGAAATAATATTTATTTGATTAGTTTTTTTTGCATTAATAATTAAACCCATATCATGAGACCATTTAAGTAAAAAAGTTTGAAAATAGTAAGAATATTGATGCGACCCGTATTAATTACACGACTGTTTAATAGATAGGTAATTATTATTTAATACCTAGGCATGATTTTAAGTATAAATATCCTTCGTTTTTCAGTTAGTTAAAACGTGGAATTTTTTCTAAACATTTCAACATGTTGATTATTAAAAATATTTTTTTCAGAAAAAATACTCGGCGTCCAGAACGGATTTGTACTGCTGCTTAGTAAATGCAAACGTTTTGACGGCGTTTTGAAACAGTAGAATAATAAAGAAAAGGCGGATGTAGCCGAGTGGGCGTGGTAGCTTTTCATGGAGCGGGTTCCGGGTTCGGTTCCCAGTGAGGTCATAATATATCTTTGGCGTTTTGATTGTGAGGGAAGAAAGAAATTCTCACCCGACCGGAAGAATTCTTTCGTGTTCGTGTGTGTGGTCGCGTATGCGATGTGTTAATCAATATGTCCAGCAAAGCTAATAAGGTCAGGTCAATACAGGTCTAAATAATACTGTAACTGTACATATGTAAATATTGTTTGGATTGCGAAAAGGAATATTTCTCATACAATCAATATATTAGATAACTTAGGAATCTACCAATTAACATGTAGCTCGTGACTATCACATTGTATTGGAAGGACATCTCACAATTTCGAAACAAGAATCAAAGAACATATGAGGTGTCTTAACAACAACAATTTTTATGAATTCGCAAACCATCTCATAGAAAATAATATAAAATTTGACTTAAAAACGAGTGAAAATATTAAATTCCAATAATAAAGGTTAAAGAATATAGTCCTGCAAGGTTATTAATGTTTTCCAAATAACCGTGTTTAATTATATATTCTTTCTAAATGTTAATAACTATTTTTTTAGTTATAAAACACTGACGAAGTATACATTTTCATAAAGTCAGCAATTTAATATTTGAATTACGACATTTTTAACTGCACTTATATTTTATTAAACTGTTTCTTTAAAACCATACGAAGCGAGTCGATTTTTATAATGTTTTTTAGAGAGGCATAGTATATTATTCGGGTCAAGGGAAGACGTGTCGGATCGTGAGACATAATAATGAAGGGATGAATCTTTAGTAGGGTTGGAATGAAAAGAGATGGCACTGTTTAACTTCGGATAACCAGCCCCGCAGCCCCCATGAATAACCACATTACATAATATTACAATAATATCTGTTGGCGCCGTCGGGTCCAACTGGGACCAATTTATTATTTTTTAATATTTTTAGAAGCCACGCTAGAAGCCTGGCTGTGAATGTCTTTTATTTGAATTGAACGCTTATTTATTGATATTACTGTTACAAATGGAACCTTTAAGCATTACAATAGCCATCGGAATAGCGCCAATATTTCTTTAAATAAAATATCGTACATATCAGAGCGAGAATCGTAATACTTAAGAACGTACTAAAGAAATCTTTTTTTTAGGATTTTTGCTTCAAAATAAATATGTAGACACAGATTTTGCGCCTAGTTAATTTTAAGCTTTTTTAAATATCAAGTAAAATGTTTAAAAGCAATATTTTTATATGTAGGTATGTTCTAAGATACCTACATATACATATTTTAATTTAAAAAATATATAGGTATCATTACCAGCTACGAAAATCTATGTATACTATAGTTCAAGAAAAGAGACTGCAGATATTTCTAGCGTAGTCCATTCAAATAAACGAAAGATTCTTAGATTTGAACATATAGAACATTCAAAATTAGATAACGTTTGGATTTTCTTACGATGGAATTGGTGAACGTTGCATAGTGTAGAGTGATCACTTAAGCCAGCTCATACAGTTTGTAAGCATTGGGCCATCGTATAAAAAGTTTTCCACACACGTTTCTCACATTCATAGCTTCGTCTCATTGAGACTTCTATCATTTATCTTAATGTTTAGCGGCGTTTTTTAGGCTTTATTATCCTTCCGAATTTATGTACATCTGAAACATTTAATTTATATAAAAAAGTGCATTGGCGGTTTAGCCGCCAATGCACTTACTCAGAGTATCATGGACTTCAAGGAATTGCAAAAAATTTGAGCAAAAGATCGAAGCTTCTTTACTTATTCTATAAATTTATAAATATTTTTTTGCTATTGTCGCTTTTATTAAAATCGTCGATTTAATATTTAGGGATTTCGCCAAACGAAACTGAGTCTCCTCATAAATTCATTTGTGGTGTCACGTGTGGTATTTATGCTGGGCTGCCGAAATGTCAGCTGGGTAGATTGCGATCTGTGCTGAATGCGGCGGCTCGGGTAATATTAGGTCCTTACATATGAAATTGACGTTTAGTATGGGAGGAACATAAAGTCGATTTTTTTTTATTATAATATATTTATTTAATCAAAGTATGTACCATTGCTATCTATGCACTTTTGCCATCTCATAGGTAGTTCATCGATCCCTTTACTAAAAAAACCATTCGGAAGGGAATCAATAAAATCTTTGAAGGCGGTTTGGACTGCCCCATCGGAGTTGAATTTTTTCCTTTGCAAGAAGTTATCCAAATTTCTAAAAAAATGGTAATCTGTTGGGGCAAGGTCCGGAGAGTACGGTGGATGTCTTAGACATTCCAATTGAAGCTCCTCTAATTTTGGTAGCCGTCTGTTGTGCAGTGTGTGGTCTAGCGTTGTCATGAAGCAGCAGTGGCCTAGAGCGATTAACCAGCCTCGGTTGTTTAGCAGCTAGCTTTTCCATCATGGTTTGCAGTTGCTGACAATAGACATCTGCCGTAATCGTCTGGCCAGATTTAAGAAAGCTGTAGTGAACGGCACCAGCACTAGTCCACCAAACGCTCACAAGTAACTCGCGTTGTTGATTTTGCTTCCACTCAA